>MU224826.1:1402321-1414721 GCA_018584345.1 Thuja plicata | reverse complement strand
AAAGAAGACAAAAAAGGAAGTATATTAGGATACCTTGGCTTATATCCTAATATATTACAACAAAGATTAATAGTCTAACCTTGGTTTATAAATACACCAAGGAAAGATTACAAATTCTAACAGAATTACCTTCTATTTTTTAACATAAACTAAATTGGAAAGAAGACCTTATTGGTGTAAGGTTGCATAGTAATATTATTGTTTCAATGGAGTCGATCATGTTATTTTATCTCATATATGGAGATGCAGGTGCAAAGTTATTTTAAATAATCTTAATGATGCTCACTGGGGAGTTGCATTCCTAGAGCTTTATTCATACATATTTTATTGTCTAACTTCATCTCTTTTTCAAATACAGACTGAGGCTGAGAACTTAAAGATTGATCTTCAAATCCAACAAATCAAACTTCAGGTTAGGTGTTTTCTCAGCAAAAGGAGGGTAGTAATGGCTCAAGGTCTAAGGTATTCCTTTCAAGATTAAAATGTTGGTTTTAGGATATGTTTTGGTCTTCATTTGGATCGTGTTTGGAAGGACTAGATCATTGTGAATGAAATGAAAACAACAAACAACAGTTGTGTTTTGTTGAAAACTAAAAATGAGACAATTGATTGTATTGTTATACTATATATTTAGTGTCATTGTTGCTATTGTAGCATATGTATTTTGTATTGTTATGTATTTAGTGCCTTTAGTGTTGTTATGTAATGTTTTGTTGGTGTTTTGTAAGGTTCGACTAGTTTTTTGGTACTCTTTAGTATTCTCATACAGTTTATAACTTCAATTTAATCATTGCAATCTGTATTTTTTCAATTAAATTTTTTCTGTGCGCTCTTAGTTGACTTATTTTCATACTTAAATGAGCTTGTAGATTTTTTTGCATCTTATTCATCATAGTGATAGTACATCACATAGCTAGTTTCTTGAATGATGTTTTACTAATAAAGTAGTCATCTCTTAGGCTCCTAACAATGTACAAAGACAAATTGAAGCTCTTACTTTTTTCAGTTGTGCCAATTGGTGTTTTTTATGCTCTCTAATATATTGATGATGGATCATAGAGTGTGATTCAAAACATTGATGTAAAAAATGTACACAATCTATTACAGAAGTAACAACCACAGTTAATTTTATGGATTGTGGAAATCTACTAATAGGCAACGCCTACGCAGCACTAAGAATGTACCATTTATTATAATTATTAATTAATTAAAATTAAAATACAATGAATATAATAATTTTTAATTAATTAATAATTAAAATAAATGGTAAATTCTCAATGTTGCATAGACAATGGCCTAACATTAAGGTCATTGTGTTCAATATTTGAGGGATTTGCGTAGATAGGTTTGAGTGTTAAGAAAAGGTGTTGTACATCTTGTATAACATTGAATTAATTAAATTATGAAATATAAATATTTTTTGTGGTGCATCATAGATGATGTGTTTTTCCACATTAAATATTTATTTGGAGTCACTTGTAAATTTTTTGACTACGGTAACTGCAGGTTTTGAAGGGGCCTCAAAACCCTTTAACAAAGCTAAGAAAAGATAAGCATGAGAAACCCTAAATGACAACTATCTGTCACAGACAAAGACATAACACCAAAAAGGGCTAAGACCCGAGATATACAATAAAAGGTACACCCAAAATAGCAAAAGTTGATACCAAAAAAAAACTTCCAGCAATACAAAGCCAAAAAACTTCCATCACACGAATCAGTCCAGCACCTTAAAACACTTCTCAAATTCTACCATCTGGATTTCCATATTCTGGGTTTCCACCATCTAATTTTCCATATTTTGGATAGAATCCCGAAGATTAGTGATATCTTTGACTTGGGCCGCTGTCTTCTTTCTAGTACTGGGTCTAGTTCTAGAACCTGGGCCTAAAATTTGGATATCATGTTTCCCCTCTTCCTCAACATTAGCTCTATCATTATTATTCCCTTCCAGCAGAGTGTGCAAAGCTTTCAAGTTATCAATAGAAGCTTTCGTGCCCGATTTGATGAGAGTAGTCAGCTTCCTCGGCATAATGTTATTGTTTTTAGTTTTCTCAATTATCATATTAATCATGTTATCAATCATTCTACTTATCTTATCATCTAACATAGTAGTTTTACCAGTTACCTTTTCAAAAACATCATTACCTTGCTGATACATTTCAACATCATTCCTCATTTTATCAATGATCTTCTCCAGCAAGGTGTTTCTTTCTTCAAGGTCTTTGCACTTAGCCTACAACTTCTGAATGTCATCCAGAACCCATTTGTCAATATTGTAACCATACATTATGTTGACTGTTCTCTTGACCTTAAAGTCCTGATCCGAAAATTCTTCTTCCAAGCTTCTCTGCTTTTGATGATTATTTTCCTTCTCATCAGCATTGTCCATAGGGTTCTTAGAAGGAGTTGAATTAAATTCACAGTCAATATGATCATTCTGGGCTTCCTTATCGAGGTCGACAAAGTTTTTGTCTTTTTGGGCATTTTCTGACTCTTCCAATTTATCAGCAGCAGTATTCTCCTCTTCATTTCCAGTATTTACCTTTTCAATTTCACTTTCCTTGAGTTCTTCAAGAACCGTCTTAGTCCTGTTCTCCAAAGTACCTTGGTTTTCTTCATTCATCTTATTAGACTCCTCCCTATCTTCCATAGAATAGTTTTGATCATTGTCAATATACGTTTCCATCGGGTTGTCAACTTGTTCAATTATCTCCTCAGAGATAGTATTTTCCATATCTGTGGTATACTCAGTAGCAATATCACCTTCCTCACACATAGACTCAGTGATCGTAGGGTTAGCCTTCTTAGAATCCTCTCTATTTCTCTTCTCCCCATCTTTGATTTCCTCTTCCTCAGAAAAATCCTCCTCCTGGTCATCCTCAATCCTCATACCCTCCACATCATCGAAGATAGAGAGTGTGATATCAGCTTCCACTGGGCCTTTACAGATTTTTTTTTTGTGGATTTGCTGGCTTTCTTTCTAGATGACATCTCTGTATTATTCCTTTTAGCATTATCTATCTGTTTGGGGAGCGGCTCAGAGATGTGTTTTTTAGCATACTCTGAAATGAGAAGGATGAGACGCTCATGTAGAATAGGGGAAGCCCTAATTGTGAAGTCCACTATGCTCTAGTTGAGTGAACTAAGCATGTAAAATGGGAAAGACACCCTAATATCATGTATGAAATGATTAACGAGCACAAAATGGTAGTTGTAGACTTTAGAGTACCTACCATGAAGCATAAAATATTCCATTATCGCTCTAATAACAAAGGCCCAGATGCATTTGATGTTGGACAGGTTCACATAGTCCAGATTGTCTTTCACCAGCATTGCACACTCCTCATCAAACTTAGGAAAGGTTTTGTAGGCTTTATTTCCCACTTTATTGTCTTTGGAGAAGTGCATACCATCCAAAGGGAGCCCTGTAATCTCTGCCAGAAGTTCTAAGGTTAAGGTAAAATATTTACCCAAAATATTAACTTTATCATTCTCCCACCCTGCAACAAAATCCTTCGTGATCTCCTTGTCATTACCAAGCAAGCATTTCAGGTATCGATTCACTTTTCCCTTCCTTATCTTTCTCTAAACATCTTTATCCTACACCCATTTACACTCTATTGGTTCCTCTCTTTTTAAGTCTCCACCCATAGCTTCTTCCTCCTTAGTGATACTGGATTCACTTAATTTCATCAACTCCGTAGCAGTTACATTAATCACCATGTTTCTCACACAGCAATCAGTTTTGTTTGAATAAATGGGATAATGCACTAACTGTCTCTTTATGACCCATAAAGCATGTGAAGGCAGAGAGTAATAATTGAAATAACTCTTCACTTGGCACTTCTCCTTCATTGTACTCCAAATCTGAGTCCCATCATGCATTATGATCAATAGTATTAATAAAACCCTCCTTGTGATTAATTTTGTCATGATTAATTAATAGGTTTATTTCATCATTTATCTTTGCTGAGTCGTGCCACTTGTGAGTGATGTCACATCTAGCCCCAAGGTTAGCCAACCCATCTGTCACTAGGTTAGTTTTGTGGAAATTGTGGGTTACATGAAAGGTAGAAAATTTTGATGCCACATCATTAATTTTGTCAATAATTTGCTCGATAATCCAAGACGCCTTGCTGTTACCTTTAATATTATTGATGATATTAAGACAATCACCCTCCAGCCAAAATTTTTTACATTCCAGCTCTTCTGCCAGCAACATCACATAAGGGCAGCCATTGCTTCAGCTCTGTGATTTGATTGCACTCCTAGGGGAGCAGCTATAGCCCCAACACATGTTCCCTTCCAATCTCTTATTATTCCACCTCCTCCAGCAATTCTCGGATTGTCTTTTGACGCCCCATCAAAGTTAACTTTATCCCAATCAACAGGAGGAAAGGTCCAAGTAGTAGTAGCTCTCAAATGTTTTGATTTAGGATCAGGAATATTAAATTGTCATTCTCTAGTGTTCACAATATTCTTAGCAGCATTATTATTTCTATAGGAAACAAAGTTTTCTTCCAGCGCTCTACAGATGTGGTTTCCACCAACTTCAGGGCTGGAATGTTTCTCCCTGAAGATTTTGTTATTTCTTTCTTTCTATATACACCAGCAGAAGTGGGGAGGAATTAAATTCCAAAATTCTTTATCAATTAGGTTCTGGGAAGGATTGCTCCATTGTTTGACAAGATCCTTCCATAGGAGAGGGAAAAACCAACACAGATCCCATTTACTAAGAATATCTTCCCAAACCTTTCGAGTGAAGGAGCAGTGTAACATTATGTGATCACAAGATTCATCTAGTTCCAAACAAAGAGCACATCTATTAGCAAGATAAAAAAAAAAACCCGTTTTAGAAAGATTATCAAGGGTTAGAGGTTTATTCAAAATTAAGAGCCAAAAAAAGAAGTTGATTTTAGGAGTGAGATGTTTGTACCAGACATAAGAGCATAGAGGTCTCTCCTCCCTCACATTAAAGAGATTATATGTGGAAGCAACAATATACTTACCAATAGGTCTTGGATCCCAAACAATAATATCCTGGAAGTTATCTTTAATAAACTAGGTTTGCAACTCATGCTGGAGGGAATCAAATCTGCTATCTATTTCATAAAGATTCCTCCATTTGTTTTCCTTCCAGTAATATTTAGCCTTAATCCCAAATGTTTCTTTGTGCCTTTCAATGACATGTTTCCACTCTTGGTTATTAGATAAAGGCCCCTTGTGGATCCAATTATCTTCCCAGAAGTCAATTATCCTTCCATCTCTTTCCTTTGATGATGAGATCTTTGGCCGAGCTTATAATTTTCCAGATATTAGAGCAATTCCTGTTAATATCATTATTTATATAATCCTCTAGAGTATTAGAGTTAAAGAGGTATTTATTTCTTATAATCCCTTTACATTCTTTTTGGTCTCCATAAATTTTCCATATTTGTTTAGCCAAGAGGGCCTTATTGACATTTTTAATTGATCTCAGACCAAGACCTCCCAACATTTTTGGCTTACATACATTTCCCCAAGCCACAAGGATGAGTCTTTTCTTTTCTTCCACACCTGACCAGAGGAACCTTTTTTGGATTTTCTCAATCACCATGGAAAATTTATGAGATATCTTAAATAGACTCATACCATAAACAGGGAAATTTTGGAGTGTATATTTTAGAAGTTGGAGCTTCCCTGAGTTTCTTAAAAGCGCCCTTTTCCAACTAGCAAGCTTGTTATTATATCTGTCTATAATAGAGTACCAAAAGCTGTCAGGAGGTTTAGAGCATAAAGGTAATCCCAAGTAAGAAGAGGGGAGACTTCCAATATTGCAACCTAATATTTTGGATATCTTTTTTTTGTCTCTCTAAAGGGGTATTAAAGAAAAAAATGGAGCTCTTAGACCAGTTGATAAGTTGGCCGGTAGCTGCAGTGTAAATGGAGAGGGCTTTCTTCAAGTTTCTAGCTTCTTTTACTGTTGCCTCCCCCATTATAAGAGTGTCATCCATAATTTTTTTATCGGAACAAGTGGTTCTAGCAGAGGAAGGTTGGATGCCAGTGATACCTCCCTCTCCTACCAGTTTATTAATATACCTTCCTAAGCATTTAGCAAGAATAGAAAACAATATTGGAGAGATAGGATCACTTGTCTCAATCCTCTAGAGGGTCTAAAAAAATGAGATGAGCCACCATTAAAAATAATAGAGGAAACAATTGAGATTAATTGAATAATAAGTTTGATTACCCCATTATCAAAGCCAAAAGAGATAAGAAATTTCTATAATAATTTCCAATCAAATCTGTCATAAGCCTTTGATAAATCTAGTTTCATCATGAAGCCTTATTTTTTTGCAGCTTCTAGAGAATGAATGTTCTCAAGAGAAACAATTATGGAATCCAAAATTTGTCTTCTAGGGACAAAGTCATTCTCCTAGGGGGAAATGATATTCGGAAGAATTGACAACAATCTGGAAGTGAGAACCTTAGAGATAATCTTGTACAAGGAATTATAGAGGCTGATAGGTCTAAATGCATCCACCAAATTGGCTCCAAGATTTTTAGGGATCAAAACCAAAAAGGTAGCATTGAGTTCCCTAAGGAGGATTTTTGTTCCAAAGAACTCTTTAACTTTTGCCCACACATCTTTACCTAGGATATCCCAAAACTGCTAGAAGAACAACATGGGAAAACCATCAGGGCCAAGGGATTTCTCCCCTTCAAAGGAGAAAACCACACTCTTAATCTTCTTGTCTGAAGGAATTGATTGAAGAAATTTGTTTGGTGTAGCATCTACCAGCTGGAGGATAGATGGTAGAATTTATTCCTAGTCAGACCAATTCAAATTGACATCCTTAGATAAAAGTTGAGAGAAATAGTTGTGCATCTCTATTCTGATATCTTCTTCTTTCCTAATAGTCTTATCATTAGATATCAAGCTAGAGATCTTGTTGATCGCTTTATGTTCCATTGCATTCATATGAAAGAATCTGGTGTTTTTATCCCCAACCTTGAGCCATAGCGCTAGATCTTTGTCTTCATAAGGATTCCTCCTTAGATATTATGTTATGATAGTCTGGTAGCAGTAAATTTTTTGTAGCTTTGCTTTCCTTAGAAAGGCCTTCATTCTGGACTTTTTCTTCGATTTCCTTTATATCAGCCTGCATTCTACCTTTCATTTGGAAAATATCCCCAAAAACCTCCTTGTTCCATATTTTGAGTTTTCTTTTAATGGTCTTCAATTTTTTAGCAATTCTATACATGGCTCCCCCCTCTAAGGTATAGTTCCACCAGGTTGCTATCCTATCTTTCAAGTTCGGGTCAGCCGTCCTTCCCACATCAACCTTTTGTTGACTTCTTATCTGAACTCCACCTTGGGGGTGATTATCTTGTTTCTTTGCTGATCCATAAGAATTTCTGTGGTTCTGTCCTCCTTTTTTATGGACTTTTTAGAGGAATTTTTTTTCCATTTATTTCAGTCCATGGTTCTTCTTGGATTTTCCCTAATATCATGTAGCTTTCCAATCCTTCTTCACTTCATAGGCCTGCCAGAGGGGATAGGAATTCATCATCACTCACTTCAGAATTACTTTCATTCAACACAAGATCCCCAGAATATAATCCTAAAGGAATAAAGGGATTCAGCTCCATCCTAAGAGGAGAGTGAGCTACAGTATTGTCCATAATCTCACAATTGTCCTTTCTCAATATTTTTGGCATAGGATCATTTTGTTCCTTGAAATTTTCTTGGGCTAAGTTTTGATGGTTTGAAGGACTGCTATAGTTCTCGATCTCTATTGTTTCCTTTTCAGTTGGGATCTCTGGATCATTTCTTGCCTCAGTTGAATCTTTAAACTCATTATCATGCTTGTTCTTTGTAAGGATGTTGCAATCCTTACTATTATTTTCTTGTTTCTCATTATTTTCCTCTCCCTCCTTATTCTCAGCTTGAAGACTTGTTCCAGGGTTGACCATGAGTGTTTCATTCAAACTAGATTTCTCCTTCCATTCTTTCCTTGGCTCCTTCTTTCTTCATTGGCCTCCTTTCTCTTTCTGTTGTTTTAATGGGCATTGCTTTTCCCAGTGTCCCACTTTTTTACAAGAGAAGCATGCAAAGGGTACAGATTCATATTCAACAGATTGGATATACTTATCCAACTTTCAGTTGATTGAAATAACCATAGGCAGGTCCGTATTTTGGTGTATATTAACATAGATTCTGGCATACACCAGTCTAGAATTTTATGTTGTCATCGGGTCTATGGAGAGAAGTTCTCCAAAAGCACTCGCCAAGCCCGTGAAGACATCCTCATGTCAGTACTCCACAAGAAGACTTGGAAAATAAACCCAAACAGGGGCTGTTTTGAATAGGTCTACATTCAAATCCAGGTTAGTCACCCATTTTTGAAGAGCCAATGATGATTTGTTGAACATCCAGGGGCCTCCACAAAGCACTTTTGAAAGATCTTCAATGCTTGAAAAGAAAAAAGAGAAAAAACCTTTCGGCATAGCTGCAATATCAACTTGCCCCTTGAGCTTCCATTTTATAGAGATAAATGCTCTGACCAAGTCAATATTAGGTCTATTCCCCGTAAATTTTCCTACCAACGTTAGAGCCATATTGGATACTGTATGGTCAACAAGGGGATCAGGTATTGAAATGTCAAACATGCCCTTACCAGGCTCAAAAATATTGTTAATACTGGGAAAAGAATATTTTCTCGTTGATTTAACCCCAACTAAAGATGACCAACTACCTTTGGCCTGAGTCCCAACATAAATGTTTCCACTACTACCAACAAAGGAGGTCTTACTAGCTGTAGTCGTGTTTTCTGGCTCACCTCCTTGGGAATGAGTAGCATTTGGGTCCTTGTCCTCATCTGGATCCTTAGTGGAGCCCTCACCTGATTTCCCTCCCACCTTATGTTGGTCTCTTGCCATTGCAAATGTAGGAATCCTTCCAGCTTCACAGTTCCCACCCAAGCAGGAATTCAAATTTCCTCCCGCTTGTCCTCCTCCTCCTCCCACTCTCTCGCTCCCAGTTGAAACCAAAATTAGTCACTTGTAAAGTTGTATGTAATAATAGACTAGTTATTTTATGTGTGGGAAACAAAGGAATAATTGATTATTATTTGGAGAAGGACCATAATGCGAGAAGTTAGAGATCGATAGGAAATAAGGGGTCGATTGTTTTGTGTTTTTATGGCTTTGAGGCATATAGTTCTATCTTACAACTTAGTTTTAATTGTGTGAGCTTGATTTTATGAGAGCAAACACATTTTTTAGTAGTTGATGGTGATTTTGATTCTCTGTTTATTATAGTTAACTCTATCACTAATGATGCTTGGCTTGTTGATACAGGTGTCTCCTACCATATGAGTCCCCACAAGGAGTGGTTTTCTACATACAAAGAATATGATGGAGAAGTTTTTTTTGTTGATAACACCTTAGTAAATATTGTTTGTAAAGGAAAGTTAAAGTTACGTTTCAATAATGGAGGACCATAACCATTGACAATGTTTTACATATTCTAGATCTTGCAAGAAGTTTACTATTCATTTCCAAGTTGAATGATTCTGAAATGCATGTGAAATTTGATAACTCTAGTTGTAGGTTGGTAAGTGGGAGTTTTGTGATACTAAGAGATCTCGAACAGGGACATTTCCAAACTACATGCCTAAATTCTTTTATTGGATCACTTTGGTAAAAAAGGTCTTAAGACCATAGTAGATAAGAAACTAGTAGACGACATGTTTTATTAATTTGTTAGCAAAAATGATTTATGTGAGCATTGTGTTTGGTAAACAAAATAGATCTTCATTTTCTAAAGGAGTTAATAAGGCTAAGAGACCTTTAAAGATTATTCATTTTGATGTATGTGGTTCAATAAATGTTGACTCTTCAAATAGATCTCGGTATTATATTTCCTTCTTTAATGATGTCTCAAGATATACTTGGATTTATTTTATGCATTCAAAATTTGAATTTTTCATTGAGTTTAATAAATTTAAGGCATTGAGTGAAAAGTAATTAAATTATAACATAAAAGTATTGAGATATAACAATGTATGTGAATATTGCTTTAAAGTATTTAATGATTTTTACAAGTATGCAACAATTATTAGGCAAAAGACCACACCATATACCCCCAACAAAATGAGGTAGCAAAAAAATGAACCATACATTAATGGAAAGAGCTACGAGAATGTTAAGTAGTGCTAAGATAGATAAATATTTTTGGGTAGAAGTTGTTTATATTTCTTGTTATTTAATTAAGAGATCTCCTTGTAAGGGTCTTGTTGATAAAACACCTTACAAAATTTGGTTGGGTAAAACGACTTCAGTTTCACATTTAAGGGTTTTTGGTTGTGAGGATTTTGTTCATGTGTTTCAAGAGAAGCAATCTAAATTGGATCCAAAAGTTCATAAATGCATCTTTGTATGATATAGTAAGAATGTAAAAGGCTATAAGATTTGGAATCAACTAACCATAAAATGATCATTTTAAGGAAATTTAGAGCTAACTAAAGTGAAAATGAACCAAAGGAAAAGACAAAGCCATTGCACATTTAATCTAAGCAAGAAGATGCATACATGGAAGAATGGAGAGATGGACCAAAAAATAGAAAGGAGAATAGAGTTCAATTGAAAGTTTTGAAAAGTTTGTTGTAACAGAATAAATTGAAAATAATGAACATGAGGAAGAACCTCTTACTCTAAGAAGGTCCTCAAGACAAAAGAATTATGCTGATAGGTATGACCCACCAAATTTCAATTGTTAATTTTCTTTACTAAGTACTTCAGATGAGCCCTCTCTTCTGAGGAAAGTGAGTCTTGGACACAAGCCATGTAGAGGAGATGATGGCTTTGGATAGTTGTAACACCTAGGATCTTGTTAGTTTTTTGAAAGGAAGGAAGTCCATTGGAATCAAGTGGGTATTTAATAAGAATTTTGGTGCATATAGTTAGTTAGAGTGGTACAAGGCCATACTAGTGGCTAGTGGCTACTCCTAAAGGGAGGGAGTTGATTTCAATAAAATATTCTCTCATTTTTCTATCATCTAATGCTATGGCTTATGATTTTGAGATTGAGAAAATGGATGTTAAAACTAATTTATTACATGGGGATCTTGTTAGCATTATGATGAATTTTGGAGGTGAAATGATGAGTTTAAGTTTTTCATTGATGGAAGCTTATTAACTCTATTATTTTTGGTGAATAGGTTATCCTTACCGATTGACAAGAAGAATAGGTGTGATGACATGTAACTGATTGAATGTTTGAAGTTGTTAAGTTGATGATCATGCAAGACATTAAATCAATTAATGTATTGTATTATCATTGATGTCAACTTGATATAATTTGTATGGTCATGGAAATACTGCCAAGGACTTCAAAGAACCGATGAATCAAAGGTTATGCTTTTAGTAGTTCATATAAGTCAAGTATTCACAAAGTGACTGTATACACCGATGAAGTGCACATCGACGAATAGAGTAAAAGATCAAAGTCACAGTGTTACCCAACGAGCAAATGCATAGCATTACCGACGAGAAAAGTAACAGTGTTTCCCAATGAGTAAATAACAGAGTAACCTGATGGATAGAATCACAGTGTTTCCCGACGAAAAATACAAGGACAAAGATCTTGATGACAACTGAAGTCACCGATGGAATAGTCAGTTATCACTGGCGACTAACTAAAGTGTTGACCAATAGAACAGAGAGTTCAGATATGACAAAATGCTTAGCTATCAAGAAGCCAAAGATAGACTTAACTAATACTTATCATTGTTTTAATCATCCAGATAAAGCCAGAGATAAGTAAATTGATTTAAAGCTGATTTGTGTAGTTGGCAAGAAGATCTCTTTGAGATAAAACTAGATTTTTGCTTTAAATCTAATTGGCAAGAATTGTGGATCATGCCAAGAATCAAGAAAGCCAAGAAAAGGTGAATCATGTCTATAAAGAGACAAATCCAATTCATTACAAATTGTGTGGGGTGAAAAAGAGAGAAGAGGAAAGATGCTAAAGAAATTATGAAGGAGAAGAAAGTCCTCATTCAGACCTGATCAACAAGCTGTGGAAAGAGCTAGATTCTGTAGACACCGACAAACAATGAGACAACATCGCAGAGCAGAACAGTGTGGAGCAAAGGTATAAAATTGATTATATTGATCAGAGAGGTAATACACTTACAATAGATCTAAAAATTTGCAATTCAAGTTGTATGTGTGAATAGATCATTTAGTGTTTTAGTTTAACCTTTGAAGCATCAAGTCTCTGGCCAGGACTTAAAAGTCTTTTGTAATTGAGATACATCCCAAGGAGTATCAAAAATTTTGATCATAGAAAGTAGCATTGGATATGCCTGATACCTATTGACAGGCCAAGTGAGTGTTTGATCAAGGATGG
>MU224826.1:1383352-1398554 GCA_018584345.1 Thuja plicata | reverse complement strand
AATTGAAGAAATCTCTCTCTCTCTCTCTCTCTCTCTCTCTCTCTCTCTCTCTCTCTCTCTCTCAGTATTTTGGTAAAATATTTTTCTCAGTATTTTGGTAAAATATTTTCCTTTGCATACTCTCTTGGATTCTTTCCTTCTCATTTTCATTATTTTCTTTATAAATCTAACAGAAAATTTTGGGTACCAGTCCCAATGTTTTTTCCCTTAACATGGTTTCCACGTTAAAAATCCATGTGTTATGTGTTTATGTTTCATTACTTTACTATTTTACATTTCACATATGTAATTCTAGATTGATCGGTATACTATGCATATTTACTATGTTTCAGCAAATAGTTGACTGCTTATCGGTAAATATACAGAAGAAGGTTTTACAAAGCAATCCGACAAGTAGTAATTTGTTATAAGTATTTCAAGGCATTCATCTTGTAGGACTAAGTATAACCAGAGGCTTAAAATTGGTAATAAGTGTTAAGGGTTGATTTAAGGATTAATTTTTGAGGCCACTAATTCACCCCCCCCTCTCAGTTATTACTAAAAATTGGTATCAGAGCTTGTGTGCTTAGAAGGAAGGTTTTAAGACCTAAGCTAAAGATCACAAGATGAACAAACGAGATGTGCCCAAGTAGAACAAAGATAATTTTTCTTCATGGAAAAGTAGAATAAGACTCCACTTATCAGGTATTGGAAATGATGTCACTCAATACTTAGATACTGAATATTTGTTGCCCACAGGACCACCAACAATTGAACAAATGAGAGAGAAGCATGAACACAAATGCATGATGATAGAGCTTTCTTCCTCACTCTCTAATGTTGAATTTGAAGATTTCAAAACTTGCAAGACTGCAAAGCAAATGTGGGATAAATTGATGCTTGTACATGGTGGTGACAAGAATGTTTTGAGAGCCAGGGCAGAAAGCCTTAGAGGAAAGTTTGATGATCTCAAAATGAAAGAAGGTGAAAACATCACACAGTACAATACAAGAATCAAAGAGGTAGTCAATGCTATCCAAGGATTTGGAGGTGTACTAGAAGAAGATACAGTGGTAAGTAAAATTCTAAGAGCCTTGCTACCTACTTATGCTATTAGAGTATCTTCCATACAAGAAATGAGAGCAGTAGCAAATAGCAATGTTGCTCTAGACAGTTTGATTGGAAGACTGATTTCATTTAAGATGAATAACTTTGATAATAGTGTCTTACCAAACATAGAGTCTGCATTCAAATATTCTTTGAGAATAATTAAATCAATTCATAAGTACACTATGAGAAAAGATAGTGATAGTGAAAGTGAAGAAGAAGATCTTGATGAAATTGAAGCACTTATGGCAAGAAGAATGCAGAGAGGAAAAGGAAAATACAAAGGTAAATTACCACTTGTTTGTTTTAACTGTAAAGAGATTGGACACTTTGCTACAAGATGTCCTAATAGAAGAAAAGATGACAGAAGTAATGACAGGTCATTTGAAAATAAGTCCGACAGAGGTGATTACAGAAGCTACCAACAATTAGAAAGAAGAGATACCCGAGACTACAAGGACAAAGGAAAGAAGGCCATTTAACTATCTAAATGCAAAGATGATGATACTAACACCAAATCTGATAAAGACATCGAGATGGTGTTTGTGGCAGTAAAAGATGATTCAAATGATGATGAAGAAAGGTATGTAGAAACTACACTCATATCTAAAGTTAGTAAAAATAATGTATGGATCATAGATAGTGGCTACACTCACCACATGACTGGTGACAAGCAAAATTTTGAGACTTTTGAGTACTATAATGGTGGTTCAGTAAGAATGGGTAATGATACACCTTGTCTAGTTGAAGGTAGAGGAACCATAATGTTGAATAACTAGAAAAAATGTGAAAATGCTTATTGGGTGAAAGGATTGAATTATAATCTATTAAGTGTTTCTCAGTTGAATAATTTAGGTCACAGAGTAGCATTTGAAAATAAGAAGGCAAAGATCTTCAATGAATCAGGAAATCTGATTGGTACCAGTGAGCAAATAAAAGATAACTTATTCTATCTGAATGATACTGACACCACTTGCTTAATGGCTAGAAATGAAGACATATGGTTGTGGCACAAAAGATTGTGTCATGTGAACTTTGACAACATGATAAAAATAAGAAGAAAAATAAATGTAAGAGGCTTACCGACGATGACCAAGCTCGACAATATCATGTGTAAGAATTTTCAAAAAGGTAAGATGACAAAGTCTAGTTTCAAAAGAAAAACCCATACATCTGATGTCATTCTAGAATTAGTCCATACTAACCTATGTGGACCTATGAGGACAAAGAGTTATTATGGTGATAGATATTTTATTCTCTTTGTTGATGATTACTCTAGAATGATGACAGTCATGTTTTTAAAAGATAATTCAGAAGCATTTAAGATGTTTAAATGGTACAAAGCAATGGTTGAAAAACAAAGTGGTAAAGAATTGAAATGCTTAAGATCAAATAGAGGAGGGGAATTTATTTCAGATGAATTCACTAACTTTTGTAATGAGCATGGAATCAAAAGATAGGTCTCTGCACCGAGAACACCACAGCAAAATGGAATTGTTGAAAGAAGGAACAGATACATTAATTGTGCAAGGACATTGATGATAGAGAAAGGGATCACCCAAATCTTCTAGACGGAAGTTGTTAGTACTTTTGTTTACACATTGAACATAGTACAATTGAAGAAAGACACCAAGAAGACATCTTATGAGCTTTTGTATGGTTACACACCTAATGTAAGTTACTTCAAAAATTTTGGTAGTCAATGTTATATCTTAAAAGATGATAGAAATGGAAAAATTGACTCCAAGAGTGATGAAGGAATCTTTCTAGGGTATTCCACCAAGAGCAAGGCTTATAAATGTCTCAATAAAACCTCTAAAAAAAATGTTGAAATTGCAATTGTAAAGATAGATGAATTTGTAGAGAAGAATGAAAAGGAAAGCACAAAAGAACCATAGGACTACAATAGGTTTGTATACAATGAAGAACCTAACACTCTACCCGACCAACAATGTAGAGTTCCTGAGCAACAGATCATTGCACCCGAGCATCATGCTTCAAATATCGATGATTAGGATATTGTTCAAAATGATGCACAAAGTGATGGAGAACATAATGAAGGAAAAAATGATGATCAAGCTGATAGACAAAGAGATAAACCTGTACTTGCAAGATATGTCAGAAGGAACCATCAACAAAACTAGATCATTAGAGACAAGAAGGATGGTATGAGAACCTGAAGTAAGTCTCTAAATACAAGATGTCTTATTTGTGATTATGATCCAAAATATGTCAATGTTGCACTTGATAATGATGAATGGATAAGTGCCATGAATGAAGAGATTAAGAAGATAGAGAAAAACAAGACATGGACACTTGTACCGGGACCAGATGACAAGAATGTCATCAGTGCAAAATGGATATTCAGGAATAAACTGAATGAGAATAGAGAAGTCACCAGAAATAAAGCAAGACTAGTATGCAAGGGGTATGCACAAGAAGAAGGAATTGAATATGGAGAGACGTTTGCACCTGTTGTTGGGCTAGAAGGAGTAAGAATATTACTTTCTTATGCTGCATAAAAAGGATTCAAGGTATATCAAATGGATTTCAAGTCTACATTCCTAAATGGAATACTTGAAGAAGAGGTATACATTGAACAACCAGAAGGATTTGTTGATCCAGACAAGAGGAACATGGTATGTAGACTACACAAGGCCTTGTATGGATTGAAACAAGCACCCTGAGCCTGGTATGAAAGAATTCATCCCTATCTTATAAGTATTGGATTTGTAAGGACTAGTGAAAACAATAATCTTTATTTGAAGGAAGATATTGATGCTAACATTTTGATTGCTAAGATATTTGTTGATGACATCATATTTGGAGGCAATGATATGCTATGCAAATCATTTGCAAATGAAATGAGCAAAGAGTTTGAGATGTCTATGTTTGGAGATATCAAGTTCTTTCTTGGTCTGTAGATCATGCAACAAGATGAAGGTATTTTCATTACATGATCCAAATACATAAAAGAAGTACTAAAAATATTCAAGATGGAAGAGTCCAAACTAGTTGGAACACCGATAACAACTGGATGCAAGATGACAAAGGAAGACAAGTCATTCAGAGGTAAATCAGACTTTGTACAGATCAGTGATTGGAAAACTCATGTATGTTGTACATACAAGACTATATATTGCACATACAGTAGGAATAGTTGCAATATTTTTTGTTAATACTAGAGAATCACATATGATTGCTGTGAAAAGAATCCTAAGATATCTAAAGAATACCGAGGAATATGGCTTATGGTATAGAAGAGAAGAAAAATTTGAACTTAAGGTCTTTACCGATGTTGATTGGGTTGGAAATATTGATGACCGGAAGAGAACAATTGGAGGAGCATTCTTTATGGGTGACAGACTTGTCACATGGATCAACAAGAAGCAAGGATGCATCTCTTAATCTACTGTAGAAGTAGAGTATGTTGTTGCTACTGCAAACTGCTCAAATATTGCATGGATCAAACAGTTACTGGAAGGTATGAATATGAAAATTATTGAACCAGTAATTATCTATTGTGATAATACAAGTGCAATAAACATTTCCAATAATCCAGTCATGCATGCTAAAATGAAGCATATTTCCATCAAGTATCATTATTTAAGAGAACAAGTTCAAGAAAAGGAGGTGATACTTGAGTATGTGCAATCTAAAGAACAATTGGCCAATATCTTCACCAAGCCACTGCCCAAGGATGCATTTGAATACTTGAGAAAGAGACTAGGGTTCAGACCCTTGTCTACTGGTCAGTAAAATGACTAGAAGGCTGCATCAACCTACATATTATCATAATATCATTCATGTTGATGCAAGAAAAGAGATGGACTTCAAAGATAAATCTATACACAGCAAGGCATTTATCTACTCTGAGCACCAGACTTATTGTATTGTCGATGGATAGGAAAATTCAAGGAATATATTATGGATAGAAAGGATTTGTTTGGCATTACTGTCAAAAATATTGGTTTGGCATTGCAATCAAAGAGAGAGATTATATCCATTATCACCTCAAGGAGAGATTATATTTATCATACAGATAAAGGGAGAGATTATATCCATCAAAGTATCCAAAGGAAGAGATGTAATCAGAAAGGGAGAGTAGACACAAAGGGAAAGAATTGTTGACAAGAGACATCAAAGAAAGAAGAACATTCAAAGGGAGAGAGTTTGACACAGAAGGAGAACACATCACATCAGAGAAAGAAAGATTCTACATCTATCTAGTGAAGGGATTGAAGACAGATAGAAAGCTGCAAGAATCAAATCAAAGCTATTTTAGCTTACCAAAACGCAGACATTTGTAATAGTTACATTAGGAAAGCTTGATGAAATAGTATATTTCATATTGTATTAATAATAGTATAGTATGATAATGTAGTGTGTTCCCATCAATGTCAAAGGGAGATATTGATGACATGTAACTGATTGAATGTTTGAAGATGTTAAGTTGATGATCATGCAAGGCATTAAATTAGTTAATATATTGTATTTTCATTGATATCAACTTGATATAATCTGTATGGTCATGGAAATACTGCCAAGGACTTCAAAGAACCGATGAATCAAAGGTTATGCTTTCAGTAATGCATATAAGTCAAGTATTCACAAAGTGACTGTATACACCGACGGAGTGCACACCGATGGATAGAGTAAAAGAGAAAAGTCACAGTGTTACCTGACGAGAAAATTCATAACATTACCGATGAGAAAAGTCACAGTGTTTCCCAATGAGAAAAGCACAAAGTAACCCGACGGACAGAATCACAGTGTTGCCCGATGGAAAATACAAGGATGGAGATCCTGATGACAACTAAAGTCACACTGACGGAATAGTCAGTTATCACCAATGACTAACTGAAGTGTTGACTGACAGAACAGAGAATTCAGAAATGAAAAAATGCTTAGCTTTCAAGAAGCTAAAGATAGACCTAACTGATACTTATCATTGTTTTAATCATCCAAATAACCGTAGATAAGTAAATTGATTTAAAGCTAATTTTTCCAGTTGGCAAGAAGATCTCTTTGTGATAAAAATGGAGTTTTGCTTTAAATCTAATTGGCAAGAATTATGTATCACACCAAGAATCATGAAATCCAAGAAAAGGTGAATCATGTCTATAAAGAGACAAACCCAATTCATTACGAATTGTGTGGCGTGAAAAAGAGAGAAGAGGAAAGATGCTAAAGAAATTCTAAAGGAGAAGAAATTCTTCATTCATACCTGATCAACAAGTTGAGGAAAGAGTTAGATTCTGTAGACACCAACAAACTGTGAGACAACATCACAGGGTAGAACAGTGTGGAGCAAAGGTATATAATTGATTATATTGATCAAAGAGATAATGCACTTACAATAGATCTAAAAATCCACAATTAAAGTTGTATGTGTGAACAAATCATTTAGTGTTTCAGTTTAACCATTGAAGCATCAAGTCTCTTAACTGAGCAGGACTTAAAAGTCTTTTGTAATTGAGATACATCCCATCCTAAGGAGTATCAAAAATTTTGATCATAGAAAGTAGCATTGGATATGCCCGATACCTATTGACAAGCCAAGTGAGTGTTTGATCAAGGATGGTAGCATTAGATGCCAGATACTAGGTGACAAACTATCTTTTAAATCCTCTAACAAGGTCACACCTAACAGTGTGTTTGTAACCTTTAACAGGGTTGGCTTCTAACATAGCTCACTTTAGAGGAGTGAAAATTTGGGGTACAGGTCCCAGTGGTTTTTCCCTTAACAGGGTTTCCACGTTAAAAATCCATGTGTTATGTGTTTATGTTTCATTACTTTACTATTTTACATTTCACATATGCAATTCTGGATTGATCAGTATACTCTATATATTTACTGTGTTTTGGTAAATAGTTGACTGCTTATCGGTAAACATACAGAAGAAGGTTTTACAAAGCAATCCGACAAGTAGTAATTTGTTAAAAGTATTTTAAGGCATTCATCTTGTAGGACTAAGTCTAACCAGAGGCTTAAAGTGGTAATAAGTGTTAAGGGTTAATTTAAGGATTAATTTTTGAGGCCACTGATTCACCCCCCTCCCCTCTCAACTATTACTAACAAGGTGAAGTAGATATGCTAAGTGTTCTTATCCGTGAGAAAGAAGACATTAACAGTTTTCAGTTTTGAGTAGTGCTCGAGATGGAGAGAACATTGGGAGTTGTGATCACTACGAGAGACTTATTATGGTCAAATTAGTACAGATGTACAATCATGACAGTTAACTCAACATTTTATGAAAGTTAGTATTTTAATGAGTGTTTTACATGAACTGATTGGTCCCTGATGATCATATGGTTAAGGCAGTTAATTTAATATTTATGTTTTGTATTAAATATTTTGGGCTGACATGTTAAGATTTATTGACGTGGATTTTTATGATTTAAGTCATGTTGAGGGACAACTTGTGGATTGTTTTTAATGTTTAACCGACTTAAGATTAGCTATTTAAAGGGATGCTAAATCATAGATTTAGGGTTTTTGATCATGTTTTTGGTGGTTGCGATCAGAGATAGAGGTTGAGTATTGCGTCAAGAATTTAGAGACTTGATTGGATCTTTCAGCAAGTAGTGTCATTCTAGATCAACAATTTAAGTTCATTGCTCAAGGACAACTCTAATAGGTTAGAAAGGTTAAATCCCTTAACAAGGTGGACTTTAATAGGTCTTATTGTTTAAATCCTCTAACAATGTGACTTATGAGAAGGATTTCTAAATCCTCTAGGGAGGTAGATCTTAACAAATCTCTTTGTACTTCTAACAAGGTACTAGTCACTCTTAATTGGGTGAGCCCCTATCAAGAAATTGTAAGCTCCTAACATGGAAACTCTTTTTTACTATAGTGAAGAGATTTTTTGGTGTCATCCCCACCCTATTTTTCTCCCTCTTACAAGGGTTTCCACGATAAAAATAGTGGTGTTATGGTTTATGCTTTGTGGTTGATTGAATTACTTTACTTCTACTACATAGTTACAATTGCTTGTTTGGTTTTGTGGGAGTTACTTAAAAGCATATTGAGATTATTTATTGAATTAGTACATGTTATATTTACATTGATTCACCCCCCCCCCTCTTGGTGCTTCTATATATCAACAATTGGTATCAGATCCCAGTGCCCTTGAAGAAGTCTAATAGCTTGGGTGAGAGCCTTAAGGGAGACATAGAGTTTATAGAAGACAACGTGTTGAGGCTGAGGACATGATTGAGAAACTTAAAGACCAGTTGAAGATCTCTAGGGGTAAGAGATGGGAGATTCTCCAACATGAATTAAATGAAAGACAATATCTTATTGAACACCTTTCTAAGCAAAGTGGATTTGATGAATCTGCAGTTGAAGCTATAACCTTGGAGAATGAGTAGCTTTCCAAGGATAACAAGGACATGCACAAGATGCTTGACAAGCTGAAGAAAGAAAAGAAAAACATGCAAAAGGAGTTAGAAAAATTTTCAATAAGAGTGGGTGAAGAGATAGAAGCAAGGAGAGTTGCAGACAAAGCTATAAAAGTTGTTGAGGATGCCCTAAAATCAAAAGATGAAACCCTATCAGCTAAGGTGGATGAACTTTTCAGATTTGAGTAAGAAATCGCTACATTGAGGGAACACCTATATGAGACTAATAAAGAAAATGTCAATGTCATAGATGAATATCAATGTCATAAGTGAGAATGAACATCTGAGGGATGAGAATGCAAAGTTGAAAGAAAAGTTGAAGAGTGCTAATGACTTGTTGGACAAGTTCAAAAAGAGTTATGTTAAACTTGATGAACAACTCTCAAGACAAAGGAGAAATGGTGAAAGACAAGGAATAGATTTTTCCAAATTTGAAGTTGGTGAGTCATATGGCACTAAGGAGACTCGCGCAGAAGAGAAGACTGCACCTAAAGTGAAAAACAAAAAACCTGGTAAGAGGAATTATAGACCAATATATTTCAATTGTCACAAGGAAGGACATAATGCTAATGTTTGTCAGTCTAAACTTAATCCATCTGCTCCTAGGTTTGCAAATTCCTTTGGTAGATCATTTGGTTACAATTTTAGATCAAATGATTTTCAAGGTGATTGTTATTACTATAGCAAGTATGTTCATAAGGCTAATGAGTGCAAGGCTAGAATAAACAGTATAAATCCATCTATGAACTGGGCATACCTTACCAAAGGGAGAGACATCCAATGTTACATGTTCTGTTTGTCACAACTTTGGACACACAGTAGTGAATTTCAGGATGAGAATCGAGAGAGGAAATGTTGGACCTTGAAGACAAACGGGTATAGCGTGTTTCAATTGCTATAAGAGTGGATATCTTTCTAGAACTTGTAGAGCAAAGATGAAAAACACTGGAGGTCAACCGATGAATAGGTTTGATAATGATAAAGGAAAGAAGGTTGAATATGTTGAAGGAATCAAGAAGAAGATGAAGGATACATAGGTTAAGACAATAGAATTAAAGTCTTTTGAAATGAAAGAGAAATCCACTACATCGGGTAATATGGTGACATCATCATCTGAATAAGTCAACGCTATTGGCTTAGGGGGAGAAAACCAAGTAAGATGTATAACCTTTCCCCTAAGTTTGTGTGTGTTGTAATATTCATTAGCATGTGTAGATGCCTAATGATGTCATGTAAGAATCCGATGAGGTATATTGTATTACATGAGATTATATGCTACCACATAATGTTTTTGATAATGACATAGTACCTCTTATGTTTCTAACCGTTATGACCGGTTAAGGTTACTATTTGACCTTTGCATTTATTGCTTGGAATTGAGACATTGCAAAAAAAAAAGTGAAGTTCATTTGTCACTTTACATTCTAGGAGCCAAGAAGTGCATTTGCAAGAATATGCTAAGTAATTTCTAAGTGTTTTCTAAGCGATTGGGGATTGGATGTTATGTTTTTGTGCTTGAAGTGAAGCGATGTTTGAAGAACTCTAGTAACAAATTGAAGTGGTATCTCTGAGCTGTGGAGGTTCTTTTGTGAGGAGATCGTTTTTATTATTATGGATACACATGCATTGGTTGAGATTACTGATGAGACAAGACATATTTTCAAGTTACACTCTTTGAAGGCAGAAGAGAATGATCCCGCTAGTGCCCTATCTTCAATACCTCATGGCATATTGTTAACTGAAGATGTGAGATCCTTTATTCATTGCAAAATTGAAGATCTCTGTTACAGTGCTATATTCAATGCATTTTTTGGACTATGTGATGGTTCTAAATTCAAGGACGAGCATAAAAATTTGACCGATAAGGTTTTTTCATATGTTTTTGACCTACCTGATGATTTTGAAACTGATTGGATTAGATGTACCAAGTTGATTTCATGATCAGTTTCTATGGAAAGCCAGACCACACAAGATTACCAAGGAGATTATCCACACGGTGACTAGATTGTGTGCGACCGATGATGTAATTTTTCTAAGAACTACTCTAGCTAGTGAGGTCACTCATCTTACAAAGTCTAAGAAAGATTAGTGTGCTATGACCTTAATGACATTGAAGATGTTGAAGTGAAGTTTTCTTCAATGGTTATCGGTTACAGATTTTATCAATTGAGTTGATTGAAAAGTGTGCCTGGTGGAGGAATTCACATAGCTTATCGGATGGTTAAGGAAAATGCTCGATACGAACCGTGTCAGGTCATGAGAGTCCAATTCTTGCGAACATGGAAAGAATAAAAAAAGATAAGAAATATTCATTCAAGTATGGTTCACTACTGGTATGTATATTCTTTTATTTGCATAATCATTTTCCTGGTATTGGTTAGATTCAGTGGTCAACTGATTGACCTGAAGTTGTGCAAATCAAACAATGCATAAGGTTGTTAGGAAATAACTTCAACAGTACTTTGTGGATTTATTTTAAGGATTTTCATAAATGTATGCATGAGAGGCAACGTATCCCAACCAATATAGTGGAAACATATTAAAATGATATATGTTTTAGTGTGGATGTTGATACATGCATGTTGCAGGTGGTACATCCAAGAACTTCTTGGGATTTATCGGTGGGTTATGAAGTTGATGGTGATATTATGTCACTTCATGTTGATGAGTTATTATCCAAATCGATTGATGTTACCGCTCCTAGGTTTGGTACCTATGAAGAAACCTATTTGAAAATTCATTCATAGTTGATTGCACCTATGATAGAGAGAAGGGTAAGGAAAAATGATGATGATTTAGCCAAACAAAGTGGCATTACAAAAGAGACGATGAGTAAGATCAAGAAGAAATTTGATACTGGACAGGCATGAACTTTTGTTGTTGTAGCAGAGAAAGATGATGTAGAGGTTGTAACTCCTACAAAGGGAAATAGGTAGAACTAATAGGAGTTACACGTTGCTTAAGGAGAAAGAAAAGGAGAAGAAAGCAAAGAAGACACCTGAGTGAGTGCAAAGGACCTATAATAGGATGAAGGAATGACTCAAGGTTACAAAGAGTCTAAGAGAAAAAGAAAAAATAAGCCTACTTCTGAAGAAGATGAACCTAAAAATAATTTAGACAAATATCAAGCAGAGTTGAAGGCTAGTGGGAAGAAATCTAAATTAGTTGGTATGAAAATTGAGAATTCATTTAATCCTAAGACTTTTAGAATTTTGACAACAGATATCATTGCAGAGAGAATTAGGGATTATGGTCGTTTAACTGATGCAAACTGATGTTATGAGAACTTTGATGATGCAGGTAAACAAAATATTGAAGATGCTATTGTTTTTAGTTAGCATAAGTTTTGTAGAGAACTTAGTGAATTAAATAAGACTATACCTAATTCACTATATAAGAAGATTGAGGTGAGATGGAGAGATTATTTAAAGAAATATAGAGAAATTCTGGAGCAATCTGTAATCTTACTGAAGCCTTAATTACCTATTGAAGATGTAAAGATTTTGATTGAGGCAATGAGACTTGGATTCAAAAAAAGAACTATAGCATGTGAGATACTTATTGGTGAATCCCAGGCAGTCCATGATGAGACAATTTTCATCATGAAGGAGAAATTGAAAGAACATAAACAAGAAGAAACTACTCAAGAGGAGGTGATAGTAGAAGAACTTGGTTCTACTGAACAAGTAATTGAAGAAATTATAGGTAATTTATCTTCTAATGAACCACAACCAGATCCTAATGTTGAATTTGCATACATGCAAGATAAATATGAAGGACATAAGACAATAGTTTACTTATAATAAATTGAAACAAATACACGAACATAAATTCTCCTGTAATTACTTTAAAAGATGATTCTGAAAACTAGAATAGCCAAGAAAACATAAGGTCTTTCACTAAATACCCTCTACCTTAATAAGAAAACTTATCACAGAATCCCAAAGTCTTCAGCTTTAAGTTATTGTATCCACTTCTATCTATATTAATCCTTATTCTTGAAGCACAAAGTCTCGAATAACTTTAATTAAAGTGCTCAAATGATCCACACAAGATAACTATTGATTGAATAGTGTAAGGATTAACAAACACAAATTAAGAATACATTCATTAATTTCAAGATTGACAACACAAAATTTGTGAATCTTGGTTCCTTCTATTCAATTCCTCAACTTTGCACAATGAAACTCAAAGTTTTCAAAAAACAAGAGATTCAAGTATAGCTTTCTTGCACACAAAAAAGATAGAAAATTACAATAGGTCTCACTCCTTTATATAATAAAAAGAGGAGAGAAAGGTGGAGAGGAAAGGGGAAAGCCTTAACCACCTTGAATTATTCAATACTTATCCTTAACTAACTAGCTTTGACTTATTCAATGCTATAGGGCTTAATGAGCTTGTAACATGATTACATGGAATAACTTTGCATGTGATACTATTGCATGCAATTACATCTTGTTTACATTTTATGTGTAATTTTTCAATGATTCTACACCTATTTTATGAAAACTACAAACATAAGTGTTCCAAAACACTTCAAGTGAAATTAATACAAGTCTCAAATTGACAAAGAGACTCATGAACTATAGTTGGATCTGGTGCTCATGTATGTTGAGCAATGGTTGAAGTTTTGTGTGTCACTCTTGCTCCTTTGGAAATATCATTGTTATACCCACAAATGTTGTTCTGCAAGTGATTCAAGACACCCTTGTAACTTGTCAATTTTTCCATTGAACTTAAACTAAAATTGTCCATATCAAGATCTTTATGAATAAATTGTGTAAATTTTGTCTTAACTTGATCCTCTTCTATGATTTCCCCATCCTCAAATACCAACTTACGTGCCAATTCCTTAAAATATTTGACAATGATATGTTCTTTGTCTTTGCATAATTTTACGGTTTCTTGTACCTTTGTTATTAAGCCTTTCACAACTTTCTCCTTGTTAGTCATTAGCTCCAAATTATCAAAGTACATCTCCTTAGAAAAGATAAATTTGTATGCACACAAAGCATCAAGATTAGCATCTGTCATTTTCTTCCACACACTCAAATATTCATTCATGGTTTTCAAATTCTGATTGAAATATATAAACAACTCATGCAATTGGATGACTATTCTTCTAGCATTTTTTAGTACTTGGAATGCGTCTCTAATGACAAGAAAACCTTGTGACTCTAATTGGTTTCCCTAATCAATTATGACTCTAACTTTTCTTTCAAGTTGTGCTACTTACTTGTTTGTCTCTTATGGAAATGAAATCAACTTGTTGTGAAGAAGAGTTTTTATGTTCAAGAGCTTCACAGAGACGTGCATTCTCTTCTTTGAGCTGATTCTTCTTTTCCCAAAGCCTATTTGTCCTCTTTGTAAGTTGTTCCACTGCATCCTGAGCATCTAGTTGACATCCTAAAAGTGTTTTTTTACCAAGTTCAATCCTAGTAATCTTATAATCCATTGTTTAGAGTTCTTCAACTGGTTTATCAATAAGTGGCTCAGCTACTTCAACATACTTTATCTTTTGTGCGTCAAACATGACTTTGGAGACTACTTTTGC
The DNA here is from genome assembly GCA_018584345.1 of Thuja plicata. NCBI lineage: Eukaryota > Viridiplantae > Streptophyta > Pinopsida > Cupressales > Cupressaceae > Thuja > Thuja plicata. The sequence goes on along the minus strand of MU224826.1, from coordinate 1,384,507 downwards.
CGTATTATTATTTAAGGTCCTAGCTTTAATCTGTTGTGTGAATTTGAATTCCTTAGGAGGAACCTCCAATTTTTTCCTCTTTTTCCTCTTTTGAGTAACAACACCTAACCATGGAGGTAAGCCAAAATAAGAAGGAGAACCCACATTTGTAACCATGTTAGTTACACGCTCTACCTGTGAAGTAGTTGTGACTATGACAGATGCTTCAGTCTGTATTATTGTTGAAACTAAGCTCCCTTGTCCAACCTCAGCCATGAATAAATCAAATTATGTGGATGTTATATTGTTCTTTGTCACACTAGTACATTTGAGGTCAAATTATGATGGCCATTTGTCAGATTTCCAACGTTCATTTGTTGGTATTTTGACACATGAGTTCGTCGCCATTTTTGCATAGGAAATTCTGACAGAAGACACATCCATCAGTTTATCGACACCACATCATGTCAAAAACTTACACATGACAACAACTTATTTATGGCATTTCCTGCAGTTCATCCATCAGAATTTCGACACCACAACCTATCAGAAATATACAATCTCTATCGAAAATAACTGTCAAAAACATATCCTTTCTGACATTATAACTGTTGGCATTGTAGAAACTGATGAAATATCAGATTCAACTCCAAGATCCAGCTGCATGCAATAAACCTGTCACAAGAATGAAACAGCAAAATGGAAAAAGCGGAAATCAGAAGTTTACTCAAAATGTGAGAGAAAAAATATCAACTGAATTTCTAAACAACAATTACAAAGTTCAACCTTAAAAAGGTGAACGAAACCCTAAAAGGTAAATACTAGGTTGCACATTATTAATTAAGAATTAATTAATAACGCACCTAAGAGAAGCTTAAGCAACTAGAGTAATAATACTCTAACACCCCCCCTTAAGCTAAACGCAGGGAGAAATCTGACCTAGCAAAACTATGAAAGCATGAAATGGGTCCCGGTAACAAGGCCTGATCAGGTACCCAACAACAAAGAAATCTCTGTAAACCGGGGAAATAGAGAAAACCCAGTGGGAAAAACCCTACCCCAAAAAGAGATATAAAAGCAAGCAAAGACAGAAAGAGTGACTTCAAGAGACTCTCTCAAAGCCATTAGTACAATGCGTGCTGCTAACCCCCCCCCGTGAGAGAGGGTCGAGGCTCC
>MU224826.1:1363697-1375453 GCA_018584345.1 Thuja plicata | reverse complement strand
TATAGACTGACCACAAGATGGTTCAGTTGGTCCTCTCTTTCTATTTAATCATTTGTCTTCTTCATGGTGTAAGTGTCAATATGTTATAATCCAACCACCATGTCATACCCCCACTTCTGACAAACCTCACAACATGCAAATCACAGCCAAAGACTTGGCTGATCAGCATACACAAACAATGATTACCCTTAGGAAACAATGATCATTAATATTCATTAATGGCGGGTGATGATTCCTTGGTAATAAAGGCATTGTGGTGATTCTTGAAATAGCACAATTAGTAAAAGGAAATAACAACATAAGTCATGGGTGGTGATCCTTGAATTTGGAGTGACGAAAAAGGAAAATTGGAAACCAAAATATGGAATAGTCAAGTTGGAATTGGAGAAGAATTCATAAATAAACTTGAATTAGAAAAAATTCAAGTTATCCAGTTCTTTGTTTGAGGCTGGGTTCCGATTCTACTTTTGTTCTCCTTTGGGTTCAACTTGGGTTCCTTTGGTAGGAATTTGGGTATGACCACACTCCATGCCTTATAATGGTACCCGACATGGAGTGTGGTTCAAATGAAGTTGAACCAAATGCTGACCGTGATGGCTATGATCATGATGAAGATAAATATGAATATTAAATCTAAAATATGGCTTGTAATTTAAATTTTCGTTGTGAATGAAGAAACTATAGATTCAAGTTGACTCATTCTATGTTGTAGTATTTTTTTTCCCTAGATCTACCATATTATATATGTGTAGCCTGTAAGGGACATATTTTTCTCATCCATGTATTAGAGCTCGGTGAGAGTTCTTAGGAGAAAGACAAGATGTCAATGGGAGATGGAGAAACCAATATCAGAACACCACTTGAAGCCTTGCAATGTTGAGAGTGGGATAAAAGATACACTTGAGACTATTGTGGGTCCAAACCACACACCCCATTTTAGGTCCTCCGACCATGGGGACCCCCCTCTCCCTTTTGTATCCTTTTTCCCTTTCATCGTGTCCACCCCTCGCAGAGATCCAATCAGCCACCGAAAAAAGATTACTAAAACCAAAGAAAGATCAGGAAGAACCCTTTTTCGGTATTTTGGCCCTTTCAAAATTTTGGAGGACCTACGTCCTCTGAAATACTGGAATGGCTGAAAGGCTAAAAACCTAATCTTTCAAAGGACGTAGGTCCTCCGAAATATCGAACGGGACGAAAGGCCGAAGACCCAACCTTTCGGTGATTTCAGAGTCTAAAATCACAAAAAGGCCAAAACATTCTTAGTCCTTGTCCACATTTTAGGCAATTCGGTCTCTGAACCCACTGACGTCAGCCCACCGATTATAAAAGGGGTAGCCTCCTTTTTTTCATCACTTTGCATTTTTTGGTTTGTGCTCTCGCTCGAGTTCCATCTGCTCGTCCAGCTTCATGTCATCACTTGGTTGCCCTCCCTTCGCTCGGTCGATCGAGGTAGGTTTCCTCTGCTCTTCTTTGTTTAGCGCTTTTAGTTTGCCCTAGGTTTAGGGTCTTTTCAGTGTCCCTAGTGCCTGTCCAGCATAGGGCACTTTGTTTTGGCACCCTTTCGGGCTTCTGTGTCATCGTGCATCGACAGGGACATCCCTCTCTGTCGGCCCTTTGGTTTTTCTTGTGTCATCGGGTCTAGGTTACGATTTTTGCATTTTTTTTCAGTTGCAGTGCTTACCACATGTTTTTGGCCTTCAAAAGGCTGAAAACTAGATCTCATCCTCACCAAGTGTCATTTCAGACGTTTCAACCTTTCGAATGTTTGAAAGGTCTGAAAGTCTGAAAAGCCAAACAAACAAAACCTCCAATCAGACCATCCGGGATCCTCACCATGTCCAGATGATTCGGCATTCTTGAGAAAACCCCTCCTAGTTTAGTGTCTAAAACTCTTAAACCTTCGATGGCCTTGGCTTTACCATTTTGCCTGTTCACACTTTCAGACTTTTTGGTCTCCGATTTAGTTTTTGGTGTCCAAAACCCCCGAAAGGTCCGAAAGTGCGAAAGCTTGCACTTTAGCTATTTTCTACTGATAGTTGTATTTTCTTGCAGGAATGACTGAACCAAAGATAGTATCCCTGATGAAGTTTAAATACAAGGGGAATCCCCCTAGCTCAAAGGTGGGGAACAAACATAGCGAGATAACTAACAGGATTGGAATGAATTCCTGACCCAGTGCTCCCAACTGGCAAACAGATCCAAGGAATGTACCTCATTAGTCCTATTTGGGCTGGTAAATGTAGCCGCACACCCCATGGCTATTACATCTTTAGAGTTGATCATCACCCTAGCTCGCCACTATGATTTAGACAAAAGGGTGGTGGTAAACTTGGAAGATCAGGTTGAATTGGAAATCAGGTCGGATGTCATTAAGGACGTCTTTCACCTCCACAAAGGCATAGATAACTTCTATGATTTCTACATTGAAAAGGGGAACAAATAGTTTGGTAACAGGGAGAAAACAGTAAATGAGATGATGAATAAGGAATACCTGAAGCAACCAATTCCCAAGAACAGACTGGACAAGATAGACCTCTGGAGGGGTTATATGAGGAATGATAAGCCAGGTGTATGGGTTACCACAGTCCACCCAACTTGAGCACTGGATGATCCTGCTGATAGAGAGGATCAGGGAATGAAAGGCAAGATTTGACTGGGGCACTATTATTAGTGACAACCTGGATGAGCAGTTGACAGAAGTGAAGCATAACCCAAAGTTCTACATGAGCACTTACATAATGTATCTACTAGCTGCACGGGCAGATTATCCCAGCCTCACCAAGAGGGGAAGTCTGATTGATCCAAATGCATGGCCCCATCTTGTATACCAACATTTGGTAAAGGGAGCAAACATGTTAGAGGATTCCCCTGATTATCGAATAGTCAACGACGCATTCATTTTCGCAGTCATCCGATCTATTGAGGGTGACTTTGCTAAACAAATGTTAGAAGAAGTTGTTGCTAAGGTGAGGGCCATTGGGGCCTATTTCATCCAGTTCAGGACATTCACACACATTCGGATAGCTGGGTCAACCATACAACCAAAAAAGCTACCTAGGTATCCATCTGATTGGATAATCATACTGGAGATGGCCAGGCAGTTCGTGGATGCATACAAGCACATCAAACATAAGAAGAAGCATTGTTGGGACTTTCCCATCTCTTTGGGACCCTATACACTACATGACATGAAGGTTTGCAAATCCCTTGCTTTTGAATGGGATGATTTCCCCTTGCAAGTTTACAAGACAGTGTGAGCTTGTTTTGACCCCAAAGGTACTTATAGACATATCATTAGCAGATTCTACGTACATGAGCCACATCTGGAAGATCATTAGATAAATTGTATAGATGACCATGAGGTCAGAATCTAAGATTACTGTAGAATGAACCTAGCTCTAGCAAAAGAGGTGTTGAAGGTTCCTATTTCCCCGAAGATATGGGAATGTGATTCAGAGGATGTCTTAGAAGACATTTACACACAAGATAAGGTGTATGACTGGCCAATCATGTACGCCAAGGTAGACAAAGATGAAAATGATGACATAGACTTTAGGGCAAGGCACGTGATAAAAACCACCATATCTTGGATCAAGAAGCCACACCAGATGAGTCCGATCCTGGTGAAAAAATTAATGGAGCCCCCCAAGAAAGTAGAGAAACAGCGAGGAAAGAAGTCAAAAGCTCCTAAATATAAGAAGGCTCCCCCTCAAAAGCCAAGAACGGTGTATGGTCATGAACGGCCAGTTGAATATAGCTCTAATTTGAGGAATAAGAAAACCAGAATGATGGGCCAGATTCACCCACCAGCAAGATTGTCACAACCCCAATCAGAAGAGGGTCCATCCACCTCTAGCCAATCTTCCCCCACCGCTGAGAAGAAAACCTGTAAGAGGAAGAAGAGTTTTGAATCTCTGCAGTTGGAAACTGTACAAGAAGAGCCCGAGGAAGAGGACGCAAGTGAGCCCTTAGTCCAAAGGACTAGGCTGCAGAAGAGGAGAGAAAAGGAGACTACTAAGAAACATAGAGAGGATCCCAAAGCATAGGATGATCCTATGGATCCATTAGGGTCGGATGATTTTATGATCTCTGATTTTGAGGGACTTGAAGGCTTTTCGGACCAAGGCCAAGACACATACACTGGGGCACCAGCACTCATACAACCTCAAGTTTCACTCACTCCACAACCATTCATACAACCTTAGGTAGCCCTTACTCCTCCATCGGTCCAGTTCACCAATCCTCCGGTGAATTTTCCTACTCCACCAGTAGGCCTCAATTCTACTCCAGGGCCTAAAACCCAAGACAGTGGGGTAACTCAAGGTTTAGTAATAGATAATGTAGCTGGAGGGAGTCATGTTTTCACTCCACCACCCCACATACTTACTCCACCAACTTCCCTACCGACTCCAACACCTCCTCTTGCACCAACTCTGCCTCCGTCTACTACCACCATCTCCTCACCTCCCACTACAGTCATGCCAACATTTTTTCCACCAATATCAATCCCTTCAACATGTGCCACTCAGCCGACCGAAGGAGCAGTAGGCACAGAAGACACATCACATTTTCAGACCTCACTAGAGGCCATGACCAGTCTTAGGCCAGAAATGGTAATTGATTCATCAGCCGACAAAAGCCTGAAAAAGGAAAAGCAGGTCAGTGGGCAAGATAAGGAAGAGGAGGAAACACAAAAGGATACATAAGGGGATAGAATGGAAGAAGAAGAAGATGGACAAGGAAGAGAGGCAGAGAAGGAACTAGAATAGGGAATAGCTCCAGGGCAACAAGGCTTGACCTCAATTCTCCATATGGCACCATATGAGCCAGTAACTGCCTCCGGTAAACCTACTTGGTTTACCAAGGAGATACAACCTTGGAAAAGAACCTACACAAGTGAACTGGACGGAGAATATACAAGTATAACTAATGTGAAGCAAGCTTTCCACCATACAGACATGAGCATGCCTGCTAAAACCATGTCATATGTGACCCAAGACCCTAAGGGTCAGTGGACAACATAAATAGCTATCCCACCCCTAAGCACCTCTCAAACTATGGGTTCTTTAGGAGACTACACATTCAAAGAGGTGGACTTGGGGGAACCAACCAAAGAAGGGAGCAAAACATTAGCAGCTTTGGGACTCAAGCATGCTCTGGGATTCATGAATAAAGATGAAGAAACCATCAAGGCTTTAACAGACCAGAATGAAGCATTGAAAGGGTTCATCCAAAAGATGGTGGGTCCCATTGACCCAAATTTTTCAGAGGCTTCATTACAAGCCATGATTGATAAAAGGGCTACACCAGAACTTGCCGACAGGATTAACCCCCTCTTTCATCTAGGCGACTGCCGATTGGATAAATGACTTCAAACAGTTTGGAGAGAAGGCAATTCTGTCAATATTAAGGCCATATAGGACCATTTTGGTTGAGGTTAATTCACTCATCAACCTGGTGGAAGATGACGGGGGGATGGATGCCGAGGTAGCTAAGTGGTAGGCAACTCTCTAGGATTTGAAGGTAATTAGAAAGAAACGCTTCCAAATTTTGGTCAAAGTCTATGAGGGAGAAGAGCTGGATAAATTTGAGACTTGGACCAAGTAAATGGCCAAAATAATAAAGGCCTACAAGAAACATTAGGCCCTTGTAGAAGAAAAGTGGGAAGAGGTAATAAAATGGGTCTCAGATATAGATACTTTCTTCACAGGGGTTGGCCTCAGCGTTTACCGAGATGAAAGCCAATAGGCTCTACGTCCCTCCAAGGAAGTGGTCCAACAGTTCAGGGACATTCTAGCCAGAGTCAATACCAAGGAGGCCTTGCAACAACTGGTCTACATGAAGAATGAAATAAATAGGATGTCACAGCATGAAGATGAGATCACGTTCTTCACTTCTGAATTGACTATCTTCAGAGAGAAGCAAGAACGAAGGGTCGCAAAGGTAAAAAGAAAAGAGATCAATTTTGAGGAAGTCCAAGAGATAGTGCAAAGGCTCCGGGAAGCTCACCCAAAATTCTTCACTGGATAAAGCTCCAGGATTCAAATACCAGATAGACGGAGTAATATTTTTTACACTTGGTCAAAATTCACCAAGGCAGTATTTTTTGGCCTTTCGATCTCTGACTTTTCATCCTTTCGGTGCATACGACAAACAATATTTTTTGGCCTTTTGGCCTCCTCAGAGTTTTTTATCCTTTCGGCCCATGACAAGTCCAAACTTTTTGACCTCCGAGTTGGAATATTTTAAAGAGCACCTGGGAAATTTTGAAGACATTAAAGTTTCAGGGTAGAGGTCGGGGTCTGAAACAATTTGGTGTTTTCAGCGAGGTCACTTTTCTCAACACTAGTTCGACTCCAGATCATATCAATGGACAACTTGAGTTCATTTTAGAGGAACTAAGGGTCTCTTATCAGTTCCCACCATCAAAAACAACCTAGATGAAGAATCCAAGAAGCATCCACCAAGGTCAAGAAAAAGACTCCCAGTTCACAAAAGGAATTCTCCTTCTCTCTCTCTCTCTCTTCTCTGGCAGATTTTGCCCTCTTTAAATGAGAAAATGGATTGTAAATGGGTTCAAGAATCCATGCAAGTTACATAGTATCAGCTAGCAGTAGTTTACCTTCAGCAAAGTTCTAGTTTTAGTTCTATTTCTCTAGTTTAGACTCTCTGATGCCCTAACTCTAAAAATCAGAGTTGTGGATCAAAACTCTATATATTGTAATAAAAAAACAATGTAAAGAGGCTGACTTTTAATACAACAAAGATCTACATTGGGTGCTTCATTTGTGGTGTGTGAATTACTACTATCTATGTGAATTTATTGAATGTATGCTTGCATTATTCTTTATTTTCATAGAGCCCTTTGTGTTATTGTGTTTCAAATTCGTGCTAGTTTTAGTAGGAGTTTGTTGTTGTATATCTACCTTGCTGTGACAAATGTGTGGAAAAGATCATCTTTGGGCTTAATGATAAATCTATCTCATGGGTGTGCACATCTTGGTGGCTTCATGATTTGATAGATTTTGAATACCTTGCACGAGTGAATACATCTTCTCTCCAAACGCTTGCATCTGTGAAGTAGTTAATCGTGACTTGGTCTGGTTTATGCTTCGTGGGTTATTCCAAATCTCTTCAGCATTTAATTTGCAAGGAAGGGTTTACGGTGATTTATGTCCTTAGGATTTCACTTTCCTCACAATTTGATTTATTTCTCATTACTCTTCTCTCATTAAAATGTCATCATTAATTCTAAAAATTACCATCTTGAAAACACAAAAATTGCATTTTATTTACAACACCCATACTTGTTAAAATAGAAAATATAAAAAAGAGAACTAACAATATTTTGCAGTTTGCTATCTTGAACGTACCAGCAAAGGCCTCCTCATGAACAATCACATTTATCTTCAACTGAGTAACCAAGCAGGTTGTGACCCAACCCTGGAGAACCTTGGGAATAACTCTGTTATTCTTTCAAGAGAGTAAATCGAATCTCAAGATCCTAGCAAGTTGGCTTGTGTTAAAACAATGCTCAACAGAAGTGGCACTAGAAGGAGGGCCTCAAGACTCAAGAGTTGGATAATATTGGATCTTTCTCCCCAGAGAGGTTCAAGCGTGTGCTTAGATCATCTCTGAAAAAATGTGAGTTTCTTGAACTCACTCACCACAGAAGGGCTCGCAGTGACAAGGGTAAAGAAAGGGATAAGTCTTCTCTTCACCTTGATGCACCTCAGAATCCTCTTGGATAGAAATCTCACATCGCTGCCCCAACTATTGCTATAGCCATCAATCAAAATCAGAACTTGCTAAATCAAAATTTGCAGCAACCTCGTCTGATGGCCTTTTTTGCCAACGCAACAAGCTCACCTTTGAACTTTGTTGGGCAGCTCCATGAGTTACCTAAAAATCTGGATAAGTTTTGTACATGATTCATATATGGAAAATCTAGGATAGTGAAAGAACATATCCGCACCTTCAAGGAAATTTGCAACTGTAAAGAGATTGCCCACCAAGATGTTGTATGTCATCTCTTCCCATATACCTTGGGATAGTTTGCATACAACTGGTACCTTAATTTACCACGAGGGTCTATCTTAGTATGGAATGACTTTGAAACCAAATTCCTCAATCAATTCAAATTATATGTTGATCCTGCTGCGACACATCACCAGTTCATAACCATAAGGAAAGATCGTAAGGAGCCCATCGCTATGTTTAATCATCGCTTTCACAAAATGCATCAAAAGCTGGGAGATCCTTACACTATACCAGATGACGTTGTCATACAAGTTTACCTAAAATCTCTAGACCCATTCACCTCAATCTTTCTACAAAGGCTTCCCCCGACAGATAGAGATACAATTGAAAAGGTGTATAATGAAGCCATCACTTTTACTTAGCAAATGGACCCACAAGAAGGAAGCTATGTGGCTACGCCCATCCCAAGTAATTTTTTTGTCCCACACCCATTCACAGCAAACAATCAAGCCTTGGCCAACCACTTACCCATACCGGTACAACCATGTACAACCGTGCCTCCATCCAGTACTTATCCAGGCTACGAAGCTCATAAAATAACATTCATAGAATAGAGGGTTGTACCCCACAATGAGCCTGATTCTCTCATGGCTTCTGAGTTAGACGTCATAAAAAAAACTTTATCATAGCTCACTAGCGAAGTTACCAGAATGAAACTAAACCCACCCCAAAATCAAGGTGGATACCAACGAGCGTCTGTTGGTCCAAATACATACCCTCAGAATCAAAATCAGGGTTTCAATGCATTTAGCAACAACAACGCAAAAGAGAAATCATTTGGGCAGCAAAGGCCAAATCGGCCATGGAACACTAGACCAAATAATGGCAACATCCCAGTAGATAACGCCAATACGTATGAGGCTTCAGAGACCAATTTTGTCGAGGCTCCAAATAGGCATCAGGACAATAATGGATATGTGAAAAACTCCCAAGACCACTACACCCAGAATCTAGAGGGGGCCCCGATACAATTCAATGCTATGGTGTTCGATTCTTATGAGTCTAGAAAAGAGGGAAGCTCAGAAGATTATATGGGAGAAGATGAATTCGTGTTCCCTTTTTAGAGAGAAAATGAACCCGGATATTCTGAGGTTCATGCCTTCCAGAATGATCAGTGAAATCCACATAACCTTCAGAGTAGAAAGGAACCCCTCACCGATGGCACACCTCCAGGAAAGCAACTGACCCTACCAGATCCTCAGGCTAATAACAATCCCATACCTCTAAAGGGCCTAAACGCCATACCTCCTATGACAGGTATGTATGCTGGCTACCAAGGAATGACCTGGTCAAATGACAAAGTATAGTGCAGTGGATGAACTCAAGAAAACTAAGGCAAACATCTCAATGTTTGAATTATTATAGGGTTTCCCATCTCAAAAGGAAGCCCTTTTAAGATCCCTGGATCATTCAAGACCTGGCCCATTGACCAACAGCACCAAGGCACCCATGTCCAATGTCAACACATCTGAGGCGTTCCCAGTAGTATTCATGGATAGGACGGAGGTCCTACCATTCTTACTCATCTTGCAAATGTTCGGGAAGAACCTACATAACTACCTGATCGATTCAGGAGCTTCATGCAACATTATGCCCCTGTCAATTTGCCAAAAGTTGGGGATGGTGCCCCAAGTAACAAACTGGGTTCTCATACAATTAGACAAAACTGAGGTCAGATTAATTGGTGTGCTCAAAGACGTACACATCCAACTAGTCGCAGATCCCCAGATACAAGAATGCATTGATATACACATAGTGGACATCCCTGAAACTTATGGGATGTTGCTAAGCTGAGAATGGACTAGATGCTTGAGAGGATGGCTCTCTATAGACTTCACCCAACTTTGGCTACCTTGGAGAGGTTTGAACAACCAGATCAAGATAGATGCAGAACCGAAGCTGAAAAGGATGATCACCGAATACAATGCCCCGAATGAAGTATTGTTCACTCAAACTGACTTGGGCACTTATCAATTGGATGACATTTTCATGTTTCAAATTCGAGAAGGTGAAGAGTCAGACCAAAGTCCTGTCCAAGGTCTCCTAGACCTGAAGATTTCTGGTGACATCTTCCAGAGTTTTGTCAATAGCACAATGGCTAGCCTACAACACCTGGGTCAAGACACAGATCCAAACATCTTATTGCTACCTGGATACTACCAATTACATCAGGCTATTCATTCTGAGTTTACGTGCCTTAGTTCTCAAGAGGCACTGTCACAAGTGTTGGCTCAAATTGCCCAACCAAATGAGCCACCAAAAGCACAGAAAATAAAGGGAGATGTACTAGGGATAGAAGATGGTGACAACATCGCACCAGGTATGGAAAACCTAGTCTGTATACACAGTCCACCTCAAGATCAAGACAGTGGGTTAGATCCAAAAGATAGGAGCCTTTCCCTGAACATGCTTAGTGATTGGAGTACGTCGGATGATGGAGCATGTCCCCCTCACAAGGGAATACTAGAAGATAAAGACAATAAACCCCTCAAACCTAGGCATACTTGAAACACAGGAGAATCAACTTCTTCCAGCAGCAAGGGAGAGAGGGGCCAAAAACAAAGTACCAAGGGTTCTTCTAAGAAAAGCACAAATAGAACTAACCCTACTAAACCATCTTAGATATGGAAACTGCGCTTCGACGGTTCCAAATGTAAGCAAGGAGTGGGTGTCGGGATCAAATTAATAAATCCAAGGGGTAAGTCCTTTTATGTTGCTTATAGATTATAGTTCCTTTATACTAATAATGTTGCAGAATATGAAGCACTGGTTTGTGGACTCCTCCTAACTCACGAGAAAGGAATTAAGATCTTGATGGTGGAAGGAGACTCACAATTGGTTATCAATAAAATCTACAATCAGTATACTTGCAATGATAAGAGGCTCTCAGCCTATAGAAATAGGGTGTGGGATTTGATCAATGACTTTGATGCTTTCAACATCAAAACCATCCCAAGAAGAAAGAACATTGTTGCTGACGCCTTGGCTGTTTCAACCAGCTCATGTTAGGAACCTGTGTGTTCCTTCTGTTTATTTGGTTAGTGTAGTGTTGTTGGACGCATATGCTTTGTAAGTCGTCCCGTGAGTATATTTTATTATCCCACATGCATAGTTAGTATTACTTTTCTAGATCGTACTTAGTATATAAGAGTAGATTGAGGCCTTTGCTGGATACCGACAAATTTATTGTATTGAGCTTGCTCAAAGGAGGTTACCCCCTCGAAGTGGCCCGCGATCAATAGATTCATTTTGCATTCTGCTATTGCTCTATATTCTGTGATTTCGTGCATTCTCACCATATTGNNNTAAGGAGGTTCCTCACATCTGGTATCAGAGCACTTTCTTGGGCTCGCTGGGTGGAAATTACGTCTAAAATTTTTCCGTCATGGCCTTCAGGTTCCTTTCAATTCTATTATCTCTTGTTATTGCAATACCTCCTTTCTGTTATTCCGTATTTGAGTAAATTTTCCTGAGTCCATAGCTTCCTTGCTTTCCTTTCGTTTTCTGTCACACTTCCTCAGAACGCATAAAATACTGTTTCGCATACTTCCTTCCTTGACGACCCAACCCCAAATTCTGCATATCTAAGCCCTAAATCCCTCATTTACCAAATTTTAGGGTTTGCCCTATCTTTTTCGCTTCTCATCCAATCGCCACCAAACTGAGCCACAAGATTCAATTTCTCATTCTGTTCAATTGTCCCTCTTGGACTG
>MU224826.1:1324482-1349807 GCA_018584345.1 Thuja plicata | reverse complement strand
ATGTGTTGAGGAGTTTGCTCCTTGTTTAATGTTAATTGTTCCTGCACAATCCACTCATACAAAAGTGAAATGCTATGTGGAAGGGATGGTTGATAGTGTTCCTTGGGGGAAGGGGGATTGTGAAAGAATTGTTATCATTGTAATGTGTATTTCCAATATGTTTGGATGCAGGGTAGACCATGAGAAAGAAGGATCACTCACTGATTGCATGATAACCCAGTTTTGAAGGGTCACTGGTTGAGGGGACAGTCAAGGTCCAGATGATTGGGCCATTGGAGGACCCTAGTTCTTTATATTAATTTCTATTCAAATTAGATGCATGGATTTCTTGTGAATTATCGGCTGCTATGTATCCTGCAACTAGATCCATAAATCTACATATACTTCTCTAGGGTTGTAATCCACTTAGGGATCAAAATAGAGAAACTAAATAAAAATTGTTCTTTGTCCTATTTCCTTTTAACAAAGTCTCAAATATCAATGATACAATACATTTGATGCCCTAAGCTATCAATACAAATGGTGCCTAGCTAGAAACTCACGGGCTGTCCATTTGATAACCACAGTCAACATTTCAAAAAAATGGATATCCTTGAGCACAAGCACCAATAACATCAAATAATGGAGTTAAAGCACGGGCTAGGGCATGACACCAGTAGAATGTGGTCATTTCAGTGACAGCAATATACAATGGCATCATTAAACACATATGCCAATAATATCAACAAATGTGAATCCAAATATTTGAATACAGTGAATTGATATCCTTAAGCACAAGCACCAATAACATCAAATAATAGAGATAAAGCACTGGCTAGGGCATGACACCAGTAGAATGCGGTCATTTCAGAGAGAAACTCCCTCAACAATAAAATGAAATGCATTCAAATATGATTCCAGAGGCTTGAAAGATGAAGAAATCACATACCTTCTCCCGCGCTTAGCTGTCGCTCCTTTTCTCCCGCTCTCCAATCGAAATAAAAATGATGAGGTTGTTTCACTTTTTTTTTAATGTATACCTTGAATTTGTCAAAATTCTGATGGTCAATTAAACACCCATCAAAATACTGACATCATCGGGGCCTATTACAAAAAAAACACCAAATTCGTAAGAAAAAGTTACCCGTCAAAAACTTCTGTCGAAATCTGGCCCCAAATGTAGTAGTGTCATGAGTGCATCTGACTTGGGTGGGTTTGCAAGATATGCATCAAATACATGCTCTCAATCATCCTTCATATTAAGTGTTGGGGCAAAAGAAGAAATAAGCATGGTGGGTATTATTGCAAAAAGATTTGTTGGCAAAAAATGCATAGTAAAAGAATCAACATCTATAAAGTGGTGACATAGGATCTTCTTCCGACTCATGTGTCGATTCATTTGTTGCATGTATTTCTTCTTCTTTCTAAGATTGATATGTCTCAAGGACAATTTGATCTTGCAATTCATCTTCGCTATCAAATACTCAAATCATCTCTGGTTACTTTTCTTTAGATGTTGTTGCAACTGGTGTAGAATTTTTAATCGTAATCTTTCCTCCTTTGATGGCTAACTTTCGAATGCTTTTGATCTCGGATGCAGAAGAATCACCGTTTCCTTTTCCTTTGATTTCAAATTTCAATTTGATTGGACCAGTAGGATCAAAATCTCTACTTGGTTTAATCTTAATACTTCTGAGACCTCTCCTTTTTAACCAAATATTTGTATTGACCAAGATGCTCTTGACAAATCCACATTTTCATGAGTCAAGAAGATGTTCTTGATAAATGGCCATAATGGAGATCAATAATGCAAGATAATAGCAATTAATTTTGAAAAATTTAAACACAAATTTTATGCCCTAGATGCAAAACAAATTCATATGCAATGTGGAAGAAAATTGGTGCCATCAATAAGGAACGTGTTTTGTATTAATCAAAACATGCATCAATTGAAATATTTTTATTTTTATTTTGGAAGAGAATGAAATGCAAAAACTCACAAAAAGGACACCCTAGATTGGATTTGCAGGCTACGAATTCAATGTCAAGCCTCAAGACAAATTTATTGAAAATGTTTGCATATGAAATAATTGCAAATATTCAAGGTAATGGGTTTTGTAACAAGGATTGCATATAAGTTCGCAACTCTTAATGTCTTCCTTTATTCATGATGTCATAGATGGGTTTCATATAATACATTGCATATAAATTCACAGCATATAATGGACGAGATTTTTCTAAGCTTTTACATCCTCATTCAAAGTATGAAGGTGCAGCTTGATGTTTGGACGAGATTTTTAAAAGCCTTAGGATCAAATTCACAGCTCATGTAAAGAAAATGTACTTTTTGGAGGCCATTACATGCTTATGGATTCATAGCGGGCTTTTTAGCATCTTTCACACATAGAGACATGTATTTGGATATATGCAAAAGAATCCAAAATCGCCACCAGTAGGAGCTGTAATGGGTTTCAAGTGACTCAAAACATGTTTAAAATAACATGTAATTACAATATGCAATTGAGATCAAAAGCACCACCTTGGGATTTTAGAAGACCAAATACATATTTTCAATAACATGTAGTTGTATTTAAAAATCACACCCTTTGTAACTCATGTTGATAATGGAATTTTAAACATGATTTACATTATGATGATATGTAATATCATATAAAAAGCCCACTTATTTGCATCATTTGACATAGTCTTTATATGTAACCTTATAATTTTAAATGATATAATATGCAGAAAGACTTGAAAATTCCACCATCATTAAATACTATAAGTAAAACTTCTCAGAATGATGTGAAATTTTAAAGTGGGGTTCTATACCCACTTTACATATAAATGATGTTTTTACTTCATGCAATTATCAATAAAAAGCCCACTTTTGATAGATTTTAACAAAGACATGCAAACAAGTCGGAAAACCCCACCTGTTGGGTGCTTAATTCCCTAATAACTTGAGCTAGACAACTCTATTTGACACCTAGGATAGCTCAAAATGAGCGAAATTTCAAGAACTAAAAACCTAACGCAAAAACAAGATTAAAAACTAAACACAAAAATAATAAAAATGAAGAAAAGACTTGAATATTTCCAAAAATCAAGTGCTTGTTGGCAGAGAAGAAAGGCTCATTTTAACAAGCAATATAGTGATTAAATTGATGGAAACCTTCAAAAATTAATATTCTTAAGACGTAAAATTGAAGTCATATCAATTGATGACTGATCACCTTAGATAAACTTCATTAAGGACATAAAAACTTAAAGTAAACACGTACCAATCTATGAGAAAATTGCATAGGGTTGTCCAATTTTTTGAATGCAAAATTGAGGACAACAGTTGGCTCTGACTAGAGAACGTACATCATTTATTCTTAGAAACAATAAGGACTGTAGAATCCAAACCTATAAGTTCCTTTATCTACTCCATTGGGCAATAGAGTCAGGCAACCAAAAAGAAAAGACATAAAATCTAAAAATCTAAAAAGACTTGGACATTATGTACAATGGTACTTAGTTGGCAATTACTTGAAGTAATGCTTCAAATGTTGTGCACTATAAGGAAGTGCAAAAGGAGTTCCATCACGGTAAGCCAACAAGAAAAAAAATTACCCAAAATTTGATGAATTGTGAATGGACCCCTCCAAACAGAATCAAGCTTTCTATGCATTCCTTTTGGCTCTTTCCTTTTATCCCAAAGTAGGACACAGACACCAACTTGGAATTATCTTTGTCTGGCTTTCTTTTTTGAAGAATTTTGACTTGTTTTTTATGTGCTACAAGTCGGTCTACCACCTGAGTTCTATGTTCTTCTAGTTGATGAATAAATATTATCCTTTTATCCAAGGAACTCTCAAGTGTTCCATCTTCAATAATTTTAGCCAAATTTAAAGCAAGAAGCTCTAGAGTCATAGGAATTTCTGCATTAACCCCCTAAAGAAGATGGAATGGTGATATCCCAATAGATCTTTTTGGCGTAATCTTATCCTCTCACAAAGCATCAAAAAAAGATTTGTGCCAGAATCTCTAATTTTCATCCACTAACTTGCAAATGATAGTAACCATTTTTTTGTTACTTGATTTAGCCTTACCATTACCTTGAGGATAATAATCGGATGAATCAGAAAGAGTAATACCATGTTCAAAAAAAATTGTGTGAGTTTTGCAGAAGAGAAATTTCCGGCATTTTATACCACAATTGTTTTAGGTACACTAAAGCGATAAATTATGTTATCCTTAAAGAACATGCATTTTATGGATAATGTTTCATGCTTTGCATAAATTGCTTCCACCCACTTAGTGAAATAATCCATTGCATTTAGGACATATGTATGCCCAGCACTGGAAGATGGATTGATTGTACCAATGAAATGAAGATCCCAAGGCTAAAAAGGTTCTTCAATCACTACTGGCTTTAGAGGTAATGTTGCAAGCTTTTGCTTTGCAACAAACTATTGACATCATTCACATTTACGCACCCAAGTGAATGCATCCTGGAAAAGAGTCAGTCAATAGTACTTTATTCAAAATATTTTATGAGTTGTAACTAGCATAGAGAAATTCCCGCCACATGCTAAATCATGAAATGATTCTAGCAGTCAGATTTGTTGAGCCTTATCAACACAACGTAAGAAAGTACCATCAATGGTACATTTATACAAACCACTGTCCCAAAGAACAAAATGAGCATCTCTGAGCTTTATATATATATATATATATCTTCTCCTTATAGGTCAAATGTGTTGGACACTCACCATAAGTGAGAAAATATGGGATGTTAGAGTACCATTCATCAGTTGTACTGACAAACAAAACTTTTGTCATAGTCTCAAAAAGATCTTCTTTATTTGGTTTATTTTCATCCATGAGCTGATATAAACAATTACCACGGACCAACTCGGTAGGACGAATCTCAATGTCATACTCCTAAATTTTAACAATCCAATTGCCTCTCTTTGTTCCAAATTCTTGTTGGGCCAAAATTGACTTAACAGTAGTATCTGTGACAAGAAAAATAACATGTGAATTCAGAAAGTAGAACCTAAAGGAAGTCATATCCTTGACTACCACATAAGCATTATTTTCCATCAATGAATACTTCAATACATGTGACTTCAGTGGACAACTCATGAATGCAATAGGATATTCAATATTTTAAGCATTCTTTTGCATGAGAATATAAGATATTATATGCTCATAAGCGTAATTGTACATGATAAAATATTTGGTATAGTCTGGGAAGACTAATACTAACGCATCTGTAATTTCTTCTTTAATTTCCTTAAGGGAATTTTTCCCCTTTGTACTTCATCAAAAAATTGTTGCTCTTATCATCAAATTGGAGATATGATGAGTCTTTCCAGCAAAATCAGGAATAAATCTTCTTAGAAATTTTACTTTCCTAAAGAATGAATGAATCACAGTCTTACTGGTGGGAAAAGAGAGATTTTGAATAGACTTGACCCATTCTAGATCAATTTGATACCCTATTTAGATACGATGTTTCCTATAAATTTACCTTATGTAACTCCAAAAATGGAATTCTTAGGATTAATAAAAATCCCATGTTGATGACACCTTTCTAGCACTTGTTGAAGATGTGAGAAGTGATATTGAAGTTGCTTAGTAAATATAGTGAGATCATCAAGATAAAGTACGATGAACTTATCCTTGATGTCATGGAATGCTAAGTCCATGGCACATTGAAATTTAGCACTGACATTTATCAATCCAAAAGGCATTATGTTATAAGAAAAAGTACCTCATGGAGTTGTAAACATTGTTTTATAGTGATCTCCTTCCTTGACTTCAATCTAGTTATAACCATAAAAACCACAGCATCTGAGAACCAATCAGGGTTTGTAATACATGATCCATTATTAGAAATGAATAATTATCCTTTAATGATGCTTGATTAAAATTACAAAAATCCACACAAATGTGAATCTCTTCATTCTTCATACAAACTAGAACAATATTGGCCACCCATGTTAAATGTTGAATAGGAATAATGATCATGGCGTCAAGAATCTTCTAGAATTCTGACAGGATAGTACCAAAAAGCTTTGGTTTATATTATCATTTCTTTTTCCTAAAAGGACTCCAGACCTCACAGGGATATAATGTTGTACTACCTTTGGTCAAAAATACTTCAAATCATCATAAGAATAGGCCAGGACAAAAATGTACTGATGTAAAAGATGAATAAATTGATCTCTTTCTTCTTACGTACAACATTTTCCAATATCAAAAAACTTAGGATCAGCATCTGAACCAAGATTGTATTTCTCATATTCCATAATGGAACTTGACCCATCCTCTTGCTGATTTATAACATAACGATCGTGTTTGTCAAACAAACGCTTCAAAGAAACCAAACCTTTGGGAATTTTATTACCCTTAAGATGAATAAATTCCTCACATGTCTCAGTATATTTCCCTAACATATCCTCCCGAGGGGAAGAACTTATTCCATCAAAGAAAAACTCATCAAAGTTATCCTTTGTCTCTAGAAAATTTATAATTTGTCGATCATCATTGAAAACTTGCCAATGATCTAAGTTATCTGGAACACTAGGATGGTAAACCAACTGAATAGTATACCTATATTGATCAAACTCTTTATGAGGTATCAAAAGTGTTGCTGAAGTTGCGATGGAATCAACTTTAACATTGAATTCTCTAGGAACTGTAGAGATATTGAAAGCATCAAACATCTCAATATAATATCATTCCAGATTCCTATAATTCTTAAGTCACTCATTCTTTGTTTGGTATCAATTTTTGACCTTACATACCATGAGCTCAGCATCACCTCTAGCATGCAATTTCATAATCCTTTTACTTTGTGCAGTGTAAATACCCAGCAACAATGCTTCATATTCAACAGTGTTATTGGTGTTGTTGAACTGTAACTTGTAAGAATAAGTAAATCTTTCTCCTTGCGGAGAGATCAAAACAACCCCAGCACCTGAACCATTTGTTGTGCAACTACCATCAGACTCTAGTATCCATACATCATTTGTAGCATTTGTTGCATTAGGCGATTGAGAAAAAATTCAATAACTACAACTGAATCCAAAGATATAGCTTTTTCAACCATTTTAGAAGATACCATTCGATCATCTTCTGGAATTTGTTCTTCTTATGCATCTGCAACTTTATCCTCTTCAGATAGGGATGATGATTCATCAAAAGGGTACAATCCTTAGCAAATTATGAGACCTCATTTATATGGAGATAATAATTTCCCATGGCAACTAATTCAAATAAAATTTGGGAATGAGGATCCTCATATTTCACTATTGTATATTTGGTTTCCCATTCTGGGAGCAGCTTTTGCATAACACCCTTAACAGGAATTCAAGGTTCTGACATGTCCATATTCATTTTTCCACGTACATCCTTGAATAAATTTTGGCTCAGTAACATACCATAGGAGGCAAGAACATATGTGACCAGAATGATCATCTTGATCTTCTATTCTGGGAAAGAAGAGAATGCAAACTTTGCATCCTTGATTTGACCTTTCAGAGGTACTTTCTTATTTTCCATGGAATAATAATTACCAAAAGTCTTTGTCAAGGTAAGACCTAAAGCATTAGATACTTTAGCTGGCATGACATTATCTGAGGCTCCATAATCAATAACACAATTACTCAATATAAAACCATTGATCAATAAGGAAATGTAAAAAGGTTCTATCTTCCCTGGAACAGATGATGGTATAGTCACTAAGTTATTGGGGAGATTATTTGGATCTGGGGCAGCGATAAAATCTTGTGTAGGATGAGATTCCTTGACAAATTATTAATCCTTTCCAGTTGATCTGGATATTCTTGAAGGTATTCTACTTTAGACATTTGAATTTTGGTCTTCTTAGCATGATCTATAATATCAAATGCTTGAAAAGGACTTGCCAAAGAAGAAAATATTTCTATCTGAGGATTAGGATTAGACGTGTTGGGTTCTACACATTGGTAGAAACTGAATGAGGAGGAGTAATTAATTGGTTATTTTGAGGAAGAGTGGGTAGAGGTGCTCCTCTCTTTGATATAGTGACAAGTGTTTGCATGTTATTATTTGTTTTTTCATCTTCTTCCTTCTGACATGCTAACTTTGTTTGAGATCGTGTCATAACTGCATAGTCTTGGGTAAATCATCCTCTAGATCTGTGTCATCATAATGTACATACCCTATGCTATATTCACCATCTGCTTCATGATTTTCATTGTAAGGAACAACCGTGTCCTCCATTTGATAATCATATGGCAAAATGTCAGTTTGATCATTCTCATAATTCCCTGTAGCAGACCTGCCTAGTTGGACTTTAAGAGCAAGCCTCTCTGGAGGAGGGACATTTTCTTGATTATTTTTTGCATAACTGTTGGCAACATTAGGAAATGTTCTTTGTAGAATATCTTTGTATGGGGCAGAAAATGACCCTTGAGATATCTTTTTTTTTAGTGCAAGCAATTCATTTTCCAACTTTTGAACCATAGGATCCATACTACCCGAAGTGGAAATGTCATTGAAATAATTCCCACTGAAGGAATTGCCTTTTTATTGGTCCTTATGAATATTTCCAGCCATGATGAGATCATCCTCAATCTATGTTGCCAAAGTTTGAGCATTGGACATACTTGTAGGAACCGCTCTTGTCAACAATAAAATGACTTATGGAAGTTGAGTATTGATAAAGAAGCACTTAAGATTTTTGGCTTTAGGTCGTGAGGCAGTGGGAATCTGATTTGCTAGTTTTTTAAACTTAGCAATGAATTCACGCATACCCTCCTATGCATCCTTCTTCATTTGTGTGAGCTAAGAAATTAAAGCATGCTCATCTTCTGTAGGTTTGAAACACTCTTCAAACTTGGTCTTTAATGTGTCCCAACTTGTAATGGCTCCAGTAGCGAGGTTGAAAAACCAATCTGAAGCAATACCTTGTAAAGTCTCTATGAAAAGTCTTACATATACATCCTCATGTTCTAATCCAAGGATACCACAAGCAATATAAAATGTTTTAATATGTTCATCTGGGTGTTGCTTTCGATTGCCATAGAACTTGGGAATGTTCTTACGGGAGCCTTGAGGAAGTGAATATATCGGTGGAGTAAGATTGAGAGGACCAAAATTTGTACCCCATGGACCTGTGCAGCCATTATGGGAAAAATTGAGATAGAGGAAATTAATGAATTGAAGAAGAAGAAAGGTGCTTCTTCACTTGTTATGGAACTCCTTATCTTTGATGGTGGATAACTATTAGTTCATGCAAGTACAGATGGGGGAGCTAGGTGAGAAATCTTGGCTTGGTGGTCCCAACTTGGTGTATACTTTGATGTTTCACCCTTCCTCCGTCAAGAATATTGCTTGATTCCTTCTAGTGTGAACAATTAGATCAACCTAAAATTAACCCTTTGTAAACTAAATCTATAGTAACTTGTATGGAACTTTGTTTAGTTCTCTCTTCTAGATCAAACATTTAATATTTCCCTCTTTTTTCAAAAAAATATTGCAGCTGAGAGATTTTAATAGATCTGAGAAAAATTTAAAGAGGCAAAGTGTCCATGAAGGCACAAAGTCCTTCGTTGCTTCTCCGGGACAAGAAAGCAAAATAGAAGCTCAAAGTCTTCTTAATTAATCTTCTTATCAACCTTTTGATACAAGTAATAGTAACTACATATACTTTACAACTGCACAAGGTCAGTTTGTAAGATACACTTCCTTATGGGTTCAATGTCCTCAGTAGAGTCGCCAAAAATTGTTGGCTAAAAATTTTGCAAGTAACTAAGACTATAACTTGGAAAAATTGTAATTTTAGGTAGTAGTATGTAAAATTTCTTTCTCATCTTAGAAATATAGGAGGCTCCCTTCTTACTGCAGGTGTCTTCAATTGAAACTGAACTGAAATACAAACAATTCCTATTGCTACGTCAATACCAGTGGCTTAAGGGTTGACGTAAGAATAACACTTAAGACAATAGTTTACTTATAATAAACTGAAATAAATATAGGAACACCAAGTCTCTTGTACTTACATTGAAAGATGATTTGGAAAACTACAATAGCCAAGAAATCTCTAAGTCTTTCACTAAATACCCTCTACCTTAATAAGAACACTTATAACTGAAGCCCAAAGTTTTCATCTTTAAGTTATTACAGTCAATTTTATCTATATTAATATGTATTCTTGAAGCAAAAAGTCTCTAAGAACTTGAATTAAAGTTCTCAAATGATCCACACAAGATAGCTATCAATTGAATAGTGTAAGGATTAACAAACGCAACTTAAAAATATTTTCATTAATTTACAGATTGACAACAAAGTTTGTGAATCCTTGTTTCGTCTATTCAATTCCTCAACTTTGCACGATGAAACTCAAAGTTTTCAAAAAAACAAGAGATTCAAGTATAGCTTTCTTGCACACAAAAAAGATAGAAAATTACAATAGGTCTCACTCCTTTATATAATAAAAGAGGAGAGAAAGGTGGAGAGGAAAGGGGAAACCCTTAACCACCTTGACTTATTCAATACTTATCCTTAACTAACTAGATTTGACTTATTCAATGCTGCAGGGCTTAATGCACTTGTAACATGATTACGTGGAATAACTATGCATGTGATACTATCGCATGCAATTACATCTTGTTTACATTCTATGTGTAATTTTTCAAAGATTCTACACCTATTTTATGAAAACTACAAACATAAGTGTTCCAAAACACTTCAAGTGAAATTAATACAAGTCTCAAATTGATAAAGAGACTCATGAACTATAGCTGGATCTGGTGCTCATGTATGTTGATAAATGGTTTCAGTTTTGTGTGTCACGCTTGCTCCTTTGGAAATACCATTATTATACCCACAAATGTTGTTCTGCAAGTGATTCAAGATACCCTTGTAACTTGTCAATTTTTCCATTGAACTTAAACTAAAATTGTCCACCTCAAGCTCTTGATGATTAACTTGTGTAAATCTCATCATAACATGATCCTCTGCTATGAGTTCCCCATCCTTAGCTACCAACTTAGATGCCAATTCCTTAAAATTTATGACAATGATATTTTCTTTCTCTTTACATAATTGCACGACTTCCAACAATTTTGTTATTAAGTCTTTCACAACTTTCTCTGTGTTAGTCATTAGATCCAAATAATTAAAGTACATATCCTTAGAAGAGAACTTTGTATGCATACAAAGCATCAAGATCAGCATCTGTCATTTTCTTCCACACACTCAAATATTCATTTAGGGTTTTCAACTATTGATTGAAAGATATAGACAACTCATTCAACTGGGTGACTATTCTTCTAGCATTTTTTAGTACTCGAAATGCATCTCTAATGAAAATAATGCATTGTGACTCTAATTGGCTACCCCAATCATTTATGACTTTAACTCTTCTTTCAAGTTGTGCTACGTACTTGTTTGTCTCTTCTGGAAATGAATCAACTTGTTGTGAAGAATATTTTTTTGTTCAAGAGCTTCACAAAGATGTGCATTCTCTTATTTGAGTTGATTCTTCTTTTACCAAAGCCTATTTTTCCTCTTGGTAAGTTGTTCCACTGCATCCTAAGAACATACATAACCCATTTCACCTGGAAGTTCTTTGGCATATGCATGATGTGCGTTAAACCCTTAGTCTCAATGTGTTTGTGCTCAGGCTTCAAGTTCATGTCCTCACATAACGCATCAAATTCTTTGTTCATTTCCACATTTCCAAGTTCCTGTAGCTTGTAGTGATAAAAACTACGAATGTCATTTACCAGTAGTACCCTTAGAGGAATCAAAGAGTGATCTCCCATCGGGTCTACTTCTTCAGCAATTGTAGGATACAATTTGAACATGGGAGGATCACAAATTTTATTCCTCACCAACATCTCCAAACTCTTTTTCACCTTGCTACTGGAAGTGGATGTCATATCTTGTTCGGATGAATTGCTCAAACTTTTCTCTGGAGTACAAATTTTCTCTTTGTCGCCAAGTTCTCTAAATGGTTTGTGAATTGAACGCTTTGTGCATAATGACCTTCTTAACTCTTCATTTATAAGAGTTTTAACCATTAGGGTAAAACATTAAATGCTCCATACAAAGTAGTCAGTGTAGCTTGGGCGTAATCAAGATTTACTCAGAAGCTTGGGTGTAGCAATTATTCACAATTACCAATATGGCCTAACTCAGCTTAGGTAAGCCAGAGTGGCTCGGGTGTAACTTGTAATCTGACTCAGGTAGTACTTATGATATGTCCTATATGCATCAATATGTGGATTTGGACTGTTATCTTATCTGGAACTGATGTATTATATCTTGAATTACACATTTCCAGTCATCTCCTTGAATTTATTCTTTAATGGTAGATCCACCCAATTCGATGTTCTGGGTGTTAGTAGATCCTTCATTGTTTTGGTCTCAATTGTCAGAAGACTTTCTTACCCATTTCTTGCTCATTTGTGTTCTAATTTTAGAGACTTTAGCTTTCCCATTCTCAAAGCTAGTATCAACCTTTTCTCTGTTCATACAGTTTCTACTTAGATGTCCGAGTTGCTTCCATACATAGCATCTCTTGGTAGGATCTCTTTTTCTGAAATGAGTCTTTACATAGTTTGCACCAGTGTACCCATAGTCACCACAATGACAACATGTGTACCATGTGTTGTAATCCCAACCAAAAATTGCTTTAGCCAATTGTTCAGCAGGATTCCAGTTCTTTGTTCTGCACTCAGAGGATTTGTGACCTTGTTTGTCACACTTGTAGCATTTCCCTTCAAACTTGGTTTTCTCTTTGCATTCACTTTCTCTATGTCCATGTTTGTTGCAACTATAACATTTTCCATTGAATCTTGACTTTCCATTGCTCCAACATTTATTTGATGTGTGTCCTAACTTGCCACAATGATTGCATAAAGGCTTGTTGTTCCTTTTTGCCCCTTGTTGAGAGGTTTCACCTTGTTCAGTATAACCTAATCCAATCTGTCCATTATGTCTAAATTCTATTGTCTGATCTATGCTTGTTTGTGAAATATTCTCATTTGCTTGTTTTTCAGTATTGAGTTCAGTCTACAGTTTGTCATTTTTTGTCCTAAAATTGATAACTTCTTGTTTTGCATTATTGAGTTGATTTACCAAATCAGTTTGCTAAATAGACAAGTGATGGATTTCATTGTCTCTTTCTTCTAGCCTTGAATTCAGCAATATTTTTTCTTCTTGTGTTGTTTTCTTGTCATCTTCTACTTAGTTCTTTTGTTCTATGACTTCACGTATCCTGATTGAATGTATTTCTTGTTCTCTTTTCATTTTTATTATTTCTTCATGTAAATTGAGATTCTTTGCAAGTAGGTCTTCAATGGATGCATCAGCTTCTTCTGAGCTTTTGTCTTTGCATATTTCTTCAATACTTTCTTCTATATAGTTCTTGTCATTCATCTGTACTGCTTGATCTTTTCTTCATTTTAGAGAGAGAGAGAGAGTTGCTCCTTTAGTTTCTTAACCTGATCCATGGCTACATTAATATCTATCTTCTCATTCTCAATGAATTTCTCCAGTCTATAGGTTTCCATCATTTTTGATCTTTTCTCAAGCTGTCAAACTTCTGATAGGAGAACCAGAGCTCTGATACCAATAGTTGGAAATATATAGTGTGCCCAGTGACTAAGAGGGGGGTGAATCAAGAACCAATAAAACTTAATCCACAATTAACTTGAATGATAACATGCATAGAACTAAAAGTAAAGAACACATAACTCATAACACATTATTTGGTTACCCAGAAACCTTCCAAAGAAACTAAAATTGGGGTGGGGATGATAACCACAAGATTTAGTACCACAGTATAAATTTAGCCAGTTAAATATTACAACGACCACTTCTAATGGTCTTCCCTATTAGGAGCATAAAAAGGACCTGTTAGGTCCAGCTTGTTAAATGATTTATTACAATACAAAATGCAGTGCAAATCTGTTAAGAGATTTAGAGAAAGGACTGTTGGGTCCACCTTGTTAAAGGATTTTGTTGATCCACCTATGAGAATGAATCAGTTTTTGATCTTCTCTGTGCAACTGTAATTGTTGATAATGATCCTTTGAATGTAACTGATCACCTGATAGTGATAGATAAGTCTCTGTTGTCCAAAATACTTCTGCACTTAGTTTATTTTTGCATGTCTTCTGCACATGTATTCATCTTACAAAACTTGCTACATACTTGATAAAATAGGTTATCTTACATATATATCATATAAAAATATACAACACTAAAAGTCAGCTTGCATTTACAAAATAATATATAACAATATATACTATGTCGGCCTCATAACTGTCACTCGGGTCATACTGTCATCTGGGTGATACTGTCACTTGGGTCATACTGTCACTCGGGTCATACTGTCACTTGGGTGACTCAAAATGTCTTAAGTATTTTGACACTAATTGACAATATGTCTTTCCATAAGGTCTACACTTAAGACGTAAAATCCAAGTCATATCAAGGGATGACTGATAACCTTAGATAAACGTCATTAAGGACATCAAACCTTAGAGGAAACACCAACCAATCTATGATAAAATTGTGTAGGGTTGTCCAATTTTGTGAATACAAAATTGAGGAGAACACAACTCTGTTGATGTTCCTGGGGAACTAACTGAGGATGATCTTAAAAATGAAGATGTTGAGAGAATTCAAAGACCACTTGATATTTCTAAAATGAGTCCTAGTGAACTAATGAGAATATCAGACATACATAAGTTGAATGTAAAAAGGGACCAACTAAGAACTGAAAAGAGACAAGCTTAAGTATTAGAGAAAACTCGACATATTATTTTTGGTCTTGTTCCTAAAGTTGCATTCGATCCCACTGCTCCTAAAATTGCACAAATGAATACTTTGTTCAGTGTTATTACTGAACATGTTTCAATTCTGGAGGATGCAGCTATGAATAGAGCTAAGTTGGAGTATGAAAAGAAGAGAAATGAGAATTTGATGGAAACCATTGCATCAGACAGAGGAAAACTTAGAGTTCAATTCAATCTGGTAAAGGAAAATTTGAAGGAAGTTGGTAAATTATTAGCCAAATTTTCTCATTTTTCATTATTTACTGAAGATTTGGAGCTTAAGAGGAGTGAAGCTCAATAGGAGCTTAAATATTTGATTGCTAGTTTTGATCCTATTGCACATTCATCTATAGCCTATGGATCACAAGTGAAGGTGATAAATCACAAGTTAAAACCATTTCAAGGAGAACAAGACAAGATGATAACTACATTACTGGATTGCAGAGTTATTTGACTCCTACACTTGGTGTTATGCAAAAAATTATTAAAGAAGCAGAGGTAACACTTGCATTACCTAATATGATTACTCTTGAAGCCATGAAATTGTTAGCTTCTATTTGTATGAATAGATTAAAGTCATCATACATTTGTAGAAATCATGGGAGAGTTCGTTGGCTACAACAAAAGAAAAATTTAGAAAGGTTTTTGCAAGGCTGTGATCGGTGAGTTTTTTTTAAGCTGAATTTTGTACCTTTTCCATTGTTGTCAAAGGGGGAATAATCGGTATACAGCTGGGGGAGTGATCGGTATACAATGTAGAGTAATGTATTGAAGACAATTTTATTACTCTATATTTAGTTTTTCATCAATGCCAAAGCAGGAGATTGTTGGCATTATGATGAATTTTGTAGGTGAAATGATGAGTTTAAGTTTGTCATTGGTGATAGCTTAATAAATCTATTAGGTGAAGCAGATATGATAAGTGTTCTGATTGGTGAGAAGGAAGATAGTAATATTTTTGAGTAGTGCTCAAGATTGAGAGCACATTGGGAGTTGTGATCATATGGTTAAGGCAGTTAATTTAATATCAATGTTTTGTATTAAATGTTTTGGGCTGATATGT
Source organism: Thuja plicata (assembly GCA_018584345.1). Lineage (NCBI taxonomy): Eukaryota > Viridiplantae > Streptophyta > Pinopsida > Cupressales > Cupressaceae > Thuja > Thuja plicata. Next base: position 1,333,934 of record MU224826.1, on the reverse strand, counting down.
TAAAGTTGATTGACGTGGATTTTCATGACTTAAGTCTTGTTGAGGGGTGACTTGTGGATTTTTTTTAATGTTTAACCAACTTAAGAACAATTATTTAAAGGGATGCTAAATTAGAGATTTAGGGTTGTTGATCATGTTTTTGGTGTTTGTGATCAAAGAAAGAGGTTGAGTATTGCGTAAAGAGTTCAGAGACCTGATTGGATCTTTCAGGCAAGCAGTACCATTCCAGATCAGCAATTTGAGTTCATTGCTCAAGGCTAACTCTAATAGGTTTGCAAGGTTAAATACCTTAACAAGGTGGACTTTAACAGGTCTTATTATTTAAATCCTCAAACAAGGTGACTTATGAGAAGGAGTTCTAAATCCTCTAAAGAGGTATATATTAATAGATATCTTTGTAATTCTAACAAGGTACTAGTCACTCTTAATTGGGTGAGCCCCTAACATGGTATCGTAAGCTCCTAACATGGAAACTCTTTTTTATTCCAGTGAAGAGGTTTGTGGGTATCATCCCCACCATGTTTTTCTCCCTCTTAAAAAGGTTTCCATGATAAAAATAGTGGTGTTATGGTTTATGCTTTGTGGTTGATTGAATTACTTTACTTCTATTGCATAGTTACAGTTGCTTGTTTGGTTTTGTGGGAGTTACTTAAAAGAAAATTTAAATTATTTCTTGAATTAGTACATGTTTTGTTCACACTGATTCAAAACATGTTTAAAATAACATGCAATTGCAATATGCAAATGAGATCAAAATCACCACCTTGGGATTTTAGAAGACCAAATACATATTTTGAATAACATGTAATTGTATTTAAAAATCACACCCTTTGTAACTCATCTTGATAATGGAATTTTAAACATGAATTGTATTATGATGATATGCGATATCATATAAAAATTCCACCTAATTGCATCATTTAACATAGTCTTTATATGTAACCTTATAATTTTAAATGATATAATATGCAGAAAGACTTGAAAAGTCCACCATCGTTAAAAACTATAAGTAAAACTTCTCAGAATGATGTGAAATTTTAAAGTGAGGTTCTAACCCCACTTTACATATAAATAATGCTTTTACTTCATGCAAATATAAAAAAAAAGCCCACTTTTGAGATATTTTAACAAATACATGCAAACAAGCCGAAAAATCCCACCTCCAGCGTGCTTAATTCCCTAATAACTTGAGCTAGACAACTCTTTTGACACCTAAGATAGCTCAAAATGAGGATAATTTCAAAAGCTATAAACCTAAGGAAAAAACAAGATTAAAAACTAAATGCAAAACTAATAGAAATGAAGAAAATACTTGAAGGTTTCCAAAAATAAAGTGCTTGTTGGCAGAGAAGAAATACTCATTTTAACAAGCAATATTGTGATTAACTTGATGAAAACCTTCAAAAATTAATGTTCTTAAGACGTAAAATCCAAGTCATATTAAGGGATGACTGATCACCTTAGATAAACATCATTAAGGACATCAAACCTTAGAGGAAACACCTACCAATCTATGAGAAAATTGTGTAGGGTTGTCCAATTTTGTGAATACAAAATTGAGGAGAACACAACTTTGTTGATGTTCCTGAGGAACTAACTGAGGATGATCTTAAAGATGAAGATGTTGAGAGCATTCAAAGACTACTTGATATTTTTAAACTGAGTCCTAGTGAACTAATGAGAATATCAAACATACATAAGTTGAATGTAAAAAGGAACCAACTAAGAACTGAAAAGAGACAAGATTAAGTATCAGAGACAACTCAAGATATTCTATATGGTCTTGTTCCTAAAGTTGCATTCGATCTCACTACTCCTAAAATTTCACAAATGAATACTTTGTTAAGTGTTATTACTAAACATGTTTAGATTATGGAGGATGCAGCTATGAATAGAGGTAAGTTGGAGTATGAGAAGAAGAGAACTGAGAATTTGATGGAAACCATTGCATCAGACAGAGGACAACTTAGAGTTCAATTCAATCCGGTAAAGGAAAATTTGAAGGAAGTTGGTAAATTATAAGCCAAAGTTTCTCATTTTTCAGTATTTACTGAATATTTGGAGCTCAAGAGAAATGAAGCTCAACACGAGCTTAAATATTTGATTGCTAGTTTGGATCCTATTTCACATTCAACTATAGCCTATGGATCACAAGTGAAGGTCATAAATAACAAGTTAAAAACATTTCAAGGAGAACAAAGCAAGAGGATAACTACATTACTGGAGTTGCGGAGTTGTTTGATTCCTATACTTGATGTTATGCAACATAATGTGAAAGAAGCAGAGGTAACACTTGCATTACCTGATATGATTACTCTTGAAGCCACGAAAGAGTTATCTTCTATTTGTATGAACAGATTAAAGCAATCATACATTTACGGAAATCATTGGAGAATTCGTTGGCTACAACAAAAGAAAATTTTAGAAAGGTTTTTGCAAGGGTGTGATCGGTGAGTTTTTTTTAAGCTGAATTTTGTACCTTTTTCATTGTTATCAAAGGGGGGTAATCAGTATACAGTTGGGGGAGTGATCGATATATAATGTAGAGTAATGTATTGAAGACAATTTTAGTACTCTATATCTATTTTTTCATCAATGCAAAAGGGAGAGATTGTTGGCATTATGATGAATTTTGTAGGTGAAATGATGATTTTAAGTTTGTTGTTGGTGGCAGCTTAAAAAATCTATTACTTTTGGTGAATAGGTTATCATTACCGATTGACAAGAAGAATATGTAAACTGGATATGATAAGTGTTCTGATCAATGAGAAGGAAGATAGTAACATTTTTGAGTAGGACTCGAGATTGCAAGCACATTGGGAGTTGTGATCACTACCAGAGTCTTATTATGGGAAAAGTACTACAGGTGTATGACTATGATAGTTAACTCAACATTTTATGAAAGTTAGTATTTTGATGAGTGTTTTATATGAACTGGTTGAGTTATCGATTGGTTCCTGGTGATCATATGGTTAAGGCAGTTAATTTAATATCAATGTTTTGTATTAAATTTTTTGGGCTGACATGTTAAGGTTTATTGACACGGATTTTCATGAGTTCAGTCTTGTTGAGGAACGACTTGTGGATTGTTTTTAATGTTTAACCAATTTACAAAAAATTATTTAAAGGGATGCTAAATCAGAGATTTAGGGTTTTTTATCGTGTTTTTGGTGGTTGTGATTAGAGAAAGAGGTTGAGTATTGCATCAACAGTTCAGAGAATTGATTGGATCTTTCAGGAAAGCAGTACCATTCTAGATCAGCAATTTGAGTTCATTGCTCAAGGCTAACTCTAATAGGTTAGCAAGGTTAAATACCTTAACAAGGTGGACTTTAACTGGTCTTATTATTTAAATCTCAAACAAGGTGACTTCTGAGAAGGAGTTATGAATCCTCTAACGATGTATATCTTCATAGATATCTTTGTACTTCTAACAAGGTACTAGTCACTCTTAACCAGGTGAGCCCCTAACAGGGTATCATAAGCTCGTAACACGACAACTCTTTTTTATTCCAGTGAAGAGGTTTGTGGGTATCATCCCCACCGTTGTTTCCTCCCTCTTAAAAGGGTTTCCACGATAAAAATAGTGGTGTTATGGTTTATGCTTTGTGGTTGATTGAATTACTTTACTTCTATTGCATAGTTACAGTTGCTTGTTTGGTTTTGTGGGAGTTACTTAAAAGAATATTCACATTATTTCTTGAATTATCACATGTTTTATTCACACAGATTCAAAACATGTTTAAAATAACATGCAATTGCAATATGCAATGGAGATCAAAATCACCACCTTGGGATTTTAGAAGACCAAATACATATTTTGAATAACATGTAATTGTATTTAAAAATCACACCCTTTTTAACTCATGTTGATAATGGAATTTTAAACATGAATTGCATTATGATGATATGCGATATCATATAAAAATTCCAACTAATTGCATCATTTAACATATTATTTATATGTAACCTTATAGTTTTAAATGATATAATATGCAGAAAGACTTGAAAAGTCCACCATCGTTAAAAACTATAAGTAAAACTGCTCAGAATGATGTGAAATTTCAAAGTGAGGTTCTAAACCCACTTTACATATAAATGATGCTTTTACTTCATGCAAGTATAAACAAAAAACCCAGTTTTGAGATATTTTAACAAAGACATGCAAACAAGCCAAAAAAATCCCACCTACTGCGTGCTTAATTCCCTAATAACTTGAGCTAGACAACTCTTTTGACGCCTAAGATAGCTCAAAACGAGTAGAATTTCAAAAGCTAAAAACCTAAGGAAAGAACAAGAATAAAAAAAATACAAAACTCAGAGAAATGAAGAAAATACTTGAAGGTTTTCAAAAATCAAGTGCTTGTTGGCAGAAAAGAAATACTTGTTTTAACAAGCTATATTGTGATTAACTTGACGGAAACCTTCAAAAATTAATGTTCTTAAGATGTAAAATCTAAGTCATATCAAGGGATAACTGATCACCTTAGATAAACGTCATTAAGGACATCAAACCTTAGAGGAAGCACCTACCAATCTATGAGAAAATTGTGTAGGGTTGTCCAATTTTGTGAATACAAAATTGAGGAGAACACAACTCTGTTGATTTTCCTGAGGTACTAACTGAGGATGATCTTAAAGATGAAGATTTTGAAAGCATTCAAAGACCACTTGATATTTCTAAAATGAGTCCTAGTGAACTAATGAGAATATTAGACATACATAAGTTGAATTTGAAAAGGGACCAACTAAGAATTGAAAAGAGAAAGGCTTAAGTATTAGAGACAACTTGAGATATTATGTCTGGTCTTGTTCCTAAAGCTGCATTCGATCCCACTACTCCTAAAATTTCACAAATGAATACTTTGGTCAATGTTATTAGTGAACATGTTTCAATTCTGGAGGATGCAGCTATGAATAGGGATAAGTTGGAGTATGAGAAGAAGAGAATTGAGAATTTGATTGAAACCATTGCATCAGACAGAGGACAACTTAGAGTTCAATTCAATTCGGTAAAGGAAACTTAGAAGGAATTTGGTAAATTATTAGCCAAAGTTTCTCATGTTTTAATGTTTACTGAAGATTTGGAGTTTAAAAGAAATTAAGCTCAACATGAGCTTAAATATTTGATTTCTAGTTTTGATCCTATTGCACATTCAGCTATATCCTATGGATCACAAGTGAAGGTGATAAATCACAAGTTAAAAACATTTCAAGGAGAACAAGACAAGAGGATAACTACATTACTGGAGTTGCAGAGTTATTTGATTCCTACACTTGATGTTATGCAACAAAATGTTAAAGAAGCAGAGGTAACACTTGCATTACCTGATATGATTACTCTTGAAGCCACGAAAGAGTTAGCTTCTATTTGTATGAATAGATTAAAGCCATCATACATTTGCATAAATCAGGGGAGAATTCGTTGGCTACAACAAAAGAAAAATTTACTTAAAATATTCTAATCAATTGCATATGTCATATGTGGATCTCTCTCCTGGGTGTCACAAAAGGATCTAGATGGTGGGGGCATGGAGTGACTATCCCCACTCACTATGTCTGGGTATAGGCGGTGGTGTCTATGTATGCGCATGGGGAGGTCATCATGATCTCAATGGTATAATACAGACCACGCGATCCTCTACACCTATACTACCACCTGGGGGCATCTCCTCAGCTCTTTCCTCTGCCCCCTCATCTTCTCTCTCCTCCTCCATAGGATCTCCCTTAGAGATAGGATCCTCCTCGTCTCTCTAATCCTCCTCCTCCTCCTCCTCCTCTGCTGGAATGTCATCGCCTCGGTGGGTCCTCTCCGAAAGACCTAGATCACGTGTGCGGTAGTCATCAAGGAAGATGGGGTGGGTTCCCTGTAGACTCCAATATCTGATATAGTCTCTGTTGACACATGAATAGGATACATTGGGAGCAACCTCTATATCCTCAATTTCATCTGTCTCGCTATCTACAATATCTGCTACTATAGGTTGGCATATAGTACTGGGTCTCTGATAGTATCTCGTTGAGTATACATACTGAGGTACTACCCAGGGGACCCCTGTGTCAGACCAAATTGTCTCATCACTCTATCATAGTAGTATGGCATCACTGCATTACTAATAGGACCCTCTAGCATCTTGCGCTACTGTGAGTGTCTTAGCTGGTGTCGAGTATCTGGCCATTCTATCATCTGATAGTACAGTCTCCATATCACATCAATACTTGGTATACAGTCAAAGCATACCCTCCAAAAGAGGATATCCCCATACTTCCAGACATCTGCTAGTGGATATGCAAAATCTCTCAGTGTGCTTGCATCTACCATCACCAAAACACCTTGTGGTTGTGTACATGTGTAATTCTCAAACATCCAAACTTGTAGCAAGGTGCATGATGTAAGACTCTCCTGTTGGAATCTCACTAATTGACACAACTCATGGTAAAGATGGGCTAACATGTTGTGGCCCATGAGAAAACAATCTTGTCGCTCTCCATCCTGCATATGAGATGGGTGAATGGTGCTAATAAGAGTGTAACCTTTGTGTTGGGTAATACAACCAAAGAGAGTATACATAGCATCACTCTTTGTACCAAAGGTGTCAGGCCTGCTAGTATGGCTAATAGAGTGATCTGATCTAATCGGGTCCTCATCTGTGGTACTCATCCCAAACAATACTCCCCATATGAAAAAACCTTGGGAGGACCCCGCTACACTCTCGGTCTGATAAGCTCACCTCAGATTGGAAGTCGTATAATCCTATATACATCCTCCAGTGTGATCGTGATCTCTCCTGATGGAAGATGGAAGGAACAAGTGTCCTCATCCCACCTCTCTATCATGGGTGATATCATGAATCGATGGAATATCATATATGGTAGGACTGCTACCCAGTACAATCCCACATCTCTCAATAGTTGTATCTCGTCCTGTTGTAACTCAGACAAGTTCTCTTTGACAGTCAGTAATAGCCCTCCAAAGGGGTGCTCTCGGAGACAGACAAGATCTTGTCAGCACAAACAACATCATATCAGTACTCTATCATCAAAAAATTATAATACCCACTTGACCAGGTCAAGGTTGACCTTTTTGGGTCAGGGTCAACATTTTTGGATGAGGGTCGACCTTATCCCTAGAAAGGATGAGACCTTCCCAGTTATGATCGACCTTAAAGGGTCAAGGTCGACATAACTAGGTCAGGGTCGACCTTTTTGGGTCAAGGTTGGCCTTCCCTATAAAGATAAGAATTTTTCAATCACAAATATCAAAACAAGGAATCTACCTTAGGAAGTGGGTGTCCGCTAGCCAGGCGCTCTCTCAAGACCTCCATGTAGCTCGCTCGAAGTTCTTCTCTCTTTGGCATTATGCTTCTTTTTCTAAACTTTGAAAATTGTAAGAATGAGAAGGTAAGTGTTTCTTTCTCTTATTTTTAGCTACAAATTAGGGTTTTATTAGGGTTTTGTTTCATTTACCTAGGTCAAATTCTAATTTCCCTTTATATGAATTTAGACATACATTCACTCTTTTCATCATAACTTGAGTTCGGTAGCTCTATTTTCAGTGTCGTTAGTGGAGTTGGAATATGTTGGAAATGAGATAAGTAACTAAGAGGGGAGGGTTAATTAGTTACTACAAAAAAAAATCCATTTTCCCTTAGATGTCTTAAACAATATAACATTGTTACTCAGTTAATTAAGATTTTCTTTTGTAACTTGGGTGTTAAAGCAATCTTTATGATATCTAATGCAATTATACTTTAGTGATTAAGTGCTGAAACATAAAGCATGAAACAAATAACATATACGCAGGTGACACCAATATTTAACGTGGAAACCCAATATGGGAAAAATCACCAATGTAACTAGTTATTGTTTTTCACTCTTCTGAAGTGAGCCCTGTTAGGAGGCAACCCTGTTAAAGGTTACAAAACACACTGTTAGGTGTGACCCTGTTAGAGGATTTAATCACCCTGTGAGGAGTGGCCTTGTTAGAGGTCTTTAGCACTTCAAAAAAATCATTATTCAGATACCTAACCTCTTGAATCAGTTTAGGAATCTTTGGAATCCCTCTAACTGGTTTAGGAAAAGACTTTTCAATAAACTACATATCCAGTGTATAGATCTAACCTTATCACCTTGTTTCACCTTTCAGAATTAGTAAGTTGAAACAGGGGGGCATAAGGGGCTCTATGCACTTCTAAAATTCATCCTAGTAAGGCTTAGGTTCTCTATGGATTTTCATTAACCTTGTACACTGCAGATTGTGGGTACTAACGGTTTCTTGTAGGATCTCCACGTTGAGGACTTGGCTATATCCTTTTTACTTTATGATGTTTTCTTACTTTAGCTTGCATATTCACATAGTGTCATATATAAGCTAAAGTGGGGGATAAATGTATCATCTTAAAATGGAAGCACTCCTATTTTGGTAGGTTTAGCACCCTCATTTAGTACACTTGCATATTATATTTGCATTTAGGATACATCCGCACTTGATTATGCATTTCTAGGTGAAACTAGGGTTAGGATCCTATGGATCCTCCTTAATTTCCCTCTTTGTGGCTTTATTTTTAGGTAGAACCTATGTACTGGATCTCCTAATTTTCATCGTACCTCCTCTATGGCCTATGTGCCTCTATCCAGCACTCTGGTGTGTTTTCTCACCTTCCTAGGTCCTCGGCTGACCTGGGAATCCTCCATATTTCTCAAGGTGACCTACCTGAAACCTCAGGTCATCATTGAATTCAATTCTCACCTAGGTCATGATCAAGGTTGACCTTGACCTAGGTCAAGTTCAAGGTCTTCCTTAACCTAGGTCAAGGTCGAGGTCAACTTTGACCTATGTCGGGTGTTGATCCCCGCTTTCAGATCTTGAGCTTATCGGGGTTCTAAACTTAAAAATAGGTCCCCGGGTCCAGATGCGGAAGTGTTTTCTTTGATATTCAAATTAATACATCCCCTCCTTGGTTGGTGATTGTAATTGGACCATAATTAAAGGCAAAATTTGAATTTGGGTCCCTTGCATTGCCCTAGGAGGTCTATATTGAGATATCTATATAAACACTCTCTTTTGCCTTCATTTATTCATGAGAGAAAATCGTAAGATGATATGATGCAATTACGATTATGAAATGATGATGCAAGAAGGAAAGAGGATGATATAGAAGGACAAGATATGATGATGCCATAATACATACAAGCCTTTTGTGGACAAGCTATTGTGGATCTTCTTTGCAACAAGAGAGAGTTCTTCCTTCCTTCCTTCTTCTTGGATCCACCATTTTCAACATTCAAGCATTCAAAAGATACTATCATGGGGTAGCAACTACGGATTGTGAGTTTGGTAGGAATACTTTAGCCTTGGGGGCTTGGTATGATTTCTTTATCATATTCAAATCTATGCATTGCTTTCTCATTTTCAATTCATGTTAGGGTTTTAATCTAGAGGATTAGATCTT
>MU224826.1:1300803-1318288 GCA_018584345.1 Thuja plicata | reverse complement strand
TTCTTTGGTGCTCACATAGTCCAATTTTACTTCATTATCTGCAACTTTTTCTCTAAGAAAATGGTATTTGATCTCAATGTGTTTTGTCTTTGCGTGCATCACAGGATTCTTGGACATGTTGATAGTAGTGGTGTTAACAATGAATAAAAATAGGATAATCAACCTGTATACCAAAATCTTTAACCATCTGCTTGATCCAGACTATTGTTGAACAATTCAATGCTGCTGCAACATATTCAGTTTCTGCTATTGACTGAAAGATACAATTCTGCTTCTTGCTTACCCAAGAAACCAACCTATCTCCAAGAAATACTACTCCTCTAGAAGTACTCTTCCTATCATCAATACAACCTTCCCAATCTACATCTGTATACACATGAAGTTGTACATTCTTTGATTTAGGATACCATAAACCATAGTCTATAGTTCTCTTTAGATATCTGAATATTCTCTTTATTGCCATTAGGTGATTCTATTTTGGTTCAGTTTCAAATCTTCCAACAATGCCAACTGCATTAGATATGTCTGGTCTAGACTGAGTGAGATATATAAGTTTTCCAATCATAGATTTGTACAATGTCTTGTCAACTATTATGGAATCATCCTCTTTAGAAAGCTCACTTCTTGTTATCATAAAAGTGCATACTGGCTTACAGTCTTGCATCTTGAAAGTCTTCAATATTTCCTTCACATATTTGGACTAATTTATGAATATTCCTTTATCTGTCTGCTTTACATTCAATCCCAAAAAATATTTTATAGGACCAATCATTCTCATTTCAAATTCATTCTGCATTTCTTTTGCAAATTTTGTACTAAGCTTGTCATTACCTCCAAAGATAATGTCATCAACAAATATGGCAACAAGTAGTAATCCATCAGATGTCTCTCTTATGAATAGGTTACAGTTTACTACTCCTTTCTTGAATCCAAACTTGGTAAGATAACCATCTAGTCTCTCATACCAAGCTCTTGGGGCTTGTTTAAGTCCATAGAGTGCTTTCTTCAATCTGCATACCATGTCTAGTTTATCTGATAGATTAAATCCTTTAGGTTGTTCTATGTAGACTTCTTCCTTCAAGTCACCATTCAGAAAGGCTGATTTGACATCCATTTGATATACTTTGAAGTCTTTGAATCTTGCATAGGCCAAGAATAACTTAATGGCTTCTAATCTTCTCACAGGGGCAAATGTGTCAGTGTAATCTATCCCTTCCCTCTGTGCATATCCTTTACACACTAGTCTTGCTTTGTTTTTTACCACCGTACCATCTTCATTCATCTTGTTCCTGAATACTCACTTTGTTCCAATCACATTTTTGTCACTAGGTCTAGGAATCAATTCCCATGTATCATTTTTTATTATTTGATCTAATTTTTCTTCCATTGCTTTCTGCCAATCAGAATCCCTGCAAGCATCTTCAACATTTAAAGGTCCAATCTATGAAATTAAACATACCTCTTCATCTACTGTTAAAATTTTTGTTTTAGATCTAGTCAAAACACTGCTGCTCTAATCTCCAATGATATCATCTTTTGAATGATACCTAGATGTGAATTTTAAAACTTTTGGTGTGACATCCTCATCTGTAATCTGTGATACTTCTTTACTTGATTCAGGTTCATTACATGATACATCAATGCAATCAAACATTTCTTCAATAACAGTGTCTTTACTGCTAGGCCTGGGTTCATCCTCAATCATAGGTGCATATTCATAGTACCTCTCTTGAATCATGAACTTCTCATCTATCTTTACATGAGTACTTTCAATTATCTTCTTTAATCTCAAATTGAAACATTTGTATGCTTTGATTTTAGTAGAGTAACCAAGGAAAATACATTCATCGCTTCTATCATCAAACTTACCAACACCATCAGCTCTCTTGATGTAGCACTTGCTGCCAAAGATTTTGAAGTATTTTACTGTAGGTACATTACCAAACCAAAGTTCATAAGGTGTCTTATCCACGCCTAGCCTTAGTTGTGTTCTGTTGATAGTATAGACTTTTGTATTAACTGCGTCTCTTCAATAAGTGTGTGCAACTTTTCCTTCAATCATCATAGTCCGCGTTGTATCAAGTATGATCTTGTTCCTTCTTTCTGCTATCCCATTCTGCTGAGGGGTTCTGGGTGCACTCAACTGTCTTTTGATTCCATGTTCTTCACAGTAGTCATAAAACTGGTCAGAGGTGAATTCTCCTCCTCTATCTGACCTTAGACATTTTAGTTTTAATCCAGATTCATTCTCAACTTTGGCTTTGAATATTTTGAACTTCTCAAAGGCTTTAGACTTCTCCTTTAAGAACGTAACCCACATCATCCTTGAAAAATCATCAACAAACAAAATGAAATACTTTTCTCCGTTGTATGATCTAGTTTGAGTAGGACCACATAAATCTATATGCACTAGGTCTAACTTGTTTTCAGTTGAGTTCTGCTTGCTCCTGAAAGAGCTCCTTACGTGCTTTCCCATAACACACTCCCTTCACATTGTGTCAACTGGTTTTGCAATACTTGGAAGGTCTCTAACTACCTTGACATTGCTTATCTTTACTATATTATCAAACTTGATATGACAGAGTCTCTTGTGCCATAACCAACTGTCATCCACTGTTGCAACAAAACAACTTACGTGTGAATTGAGCTGAAAAACATTACCTTTTGTTTTTGAGCCTGATGCAATCATGTCTCCTTATTTGTTGCTAATGATGCATTTGTTGTCTTTGAATTCCAAATGATAACCTTTGTCAAGTAGTTGTCCAACACTTAGTCAAAAAATAAAAAGCTATATGTTTACTTGTGTTAAATCTCATACCTTAAATTTTCATGGGAGATTCTTCCCAAATTTATTTATCATATTCTTACAATTTTGGATCTTCTTCTTCTTCCCAAGGTTACTTCTAATATTCTTATAGTTTTGGATCTTCTTCTTCTTCTTCTTCTTCTTCCTCTTCTTATTCTTCCTCTTCTTCCTCCTCTTATTATTCTTCTTCCTCTTCCTCCTCTTCTTCTTCTTCCTCTTCCTCTTCCTCTTCCTCTTCTTGTTCTTCTTCCTCCTCTTCTTCTTCTTCATCTTCTTATTCATCTTCTTCTCCTTCTTCCTCTTCCTCCTCTTCTTCCTCCTCTTATTAAAACTTAGCATGGTATCAGAGCGAAGATGCAAATGTAAGAGAGTAGTTTGTTGATAGTGAATGTGTGATTGTCTCAGAAAATATAGTCTCAGTAGGGGGACCATATCTCACAAATACACTATTGGATTTATTTGCATTTTGAATATTTTGGTGATAAACAAATTGCAAAGAATATCACCGGAGCAATTGGAGAAAAAGTGTCAGGTTATAAAGTTATGACCGGCTGTGTACGGGTCTATGTGAAATCCAATGAGTGAACTTGTGTTGCAGACTTTTGTCCATACCAAGTGCAAAGAATAAGGTCAAGTGAATTGTAGAAGATTTATTAAGAAGCAAATATTAGTGATTATATATTGGAAACTATGTCATTCTTGAACGCGACGATTCATTGAAGACATAATTTATGCACTGATATTTGAATAAAGTGACTTGATTAAAGAAAATAAGTGTTATTTAGTAAGAGGTTGAGGATGATGAATTTGCAAAGTATACAAAGTGATTTCCATAATGATTAGTTGGACCTTGTAGCGACTTTCATTAAAAAGATCTATTAATTTGTTATGATCATGGTCAAGCATTAACAAAGAAGCATGTATTCAAAGAAGGGTGTCTCTTTCTAGAAAGCAAGCATTAATTATAGAGTGACACCTCTCTTGGATAAATCAAATCATTTCACAAGAGAACATGAGAATTGTTCAACGATATAAGAGTGGGAATTTTACATTGTGGGGGGGGGAATAATAACCAATGTTACATTCTCATTTGAACCATCCTTAGTGGGGAGATGATTCAAAGGGGAGATGTCTCTAAAATAATTTGAGAAGGTGTTTTCTAATTTGATGTATATGGACCTTCATTGAAGTAACTTGTGTCAAGAATGTTGATGCGCAGATAAGTATTTATTATCCTTGAATATTACATTTATCTACTCATTGTAGTCTCTCTCTCATTTGTATTTCTATACATACTATAAGAGCTATTTGCCTTGGTCTTTTTCGGGGATGCTCTTGCAAGAAAAGAAGATTGATATCAAATTTACAGGGAGTCTGACACTTTAGAGGTAACTTTGGACGAGGAGCTCAAAAGATTGATATCAGATTCAGAGGGAGTTTGGTAGTTTATCTTAAGCAATCTTGGATGAAAAGATCAACAGATTGATATCTGCTCAATGAGTTCTCTGTGAGAGAAGTTTGAGGTGAAATCCCTTGTTTCCACCCTCTGCGTTGAGGCATGGTTGATGTCATGTGTGTGACTCCATGTTTTTAATCGGCATGCCCCCCTGTGTACATAATGAAGAAGGGACGACTTCCAAATGATTATCACTTGTATTTACAAAAGTTATTGAAAGTTGATGATCTTACAATAACTTCAATTTTCTATTATTATGGATATCTTATGATGTATAAGCATATCATGATAGATTATATCTTGCATGGTGGATTAATTTCCTTAAACAGACCATGAATATCTTGCATGGTGGATTAATTTCCTTAAACAAACCATGAATATAATGTTCATATAGTAAGTATTATTGAGGATATTCATGCACATACCTTATGGACATTTTGAGTACTTGGTGAATATCATGCAACTTGATAATCTAGGGCCATTACTCCTAATATCATAAGATGATATCTAATGGTGAATATCTTCTGATAAAAGATATTCTTAAACATGTCATTCTTGATATTACGTTGAGGTAATATCATATCTTGTGTTTATCCTCCCTAGCTAAGAGGGAGTGTTGATGTTTTATAGCTTCTGTCGAATAAATCCTTTGAGACTATTGTATATATATAATGTGAGATATAATATATATATAGATAGACATGTCCCATCATGGGACATGTCTCTCCTTGCCTCGTCCTCAATATAAATGCAAGAGAGATTACTACATTTGGAAAACACAGAAAACATAGTGTTGTTACATTTGCAACTATCCTAAAACTTAACATCCTCCTCTTCCTCCTTCTTCTTCTTCTTCATGTTCTTCTTCTTATGCTTCTCCTTTCCCTTCTCCCTCTTCTCCTTCTTCTGCATCTTCTTATGCTTCTCTTTCCCCTTATCCATCTTCTCCTTCTTCTCCTCCTTCTCCTCCTTCTTCTTCTCCTTCCCCTTCTCCCTCTTCTCCTTCTTTTGCATCTTCTTCTTCTGTTTCTCCTTCCTCTTCTCCCTCTTTTTCTTCTCCTCCTCCTCCTTCTTCTCCTTCCCCTTCTCCCCCTTCCCCTCCCCCTTCTCCTTCTCCTTCTCCTTCCTCTTCTTTTTCTTCCTCTCCTCTTCCTCTTCCTCCTTCCTCTTCCTGCATCTTCTTCTTCATCTTTTTCTTCTTCATCTTCTTCCTCTCCTCTTCCTCTTCCTTTCCCTCCCTCTCCTCCTCCTTCTCTGTCTTCTTCTTCTCCTTCTCCTTCTCCTTCTACGTCTTCTCCTTCTCCTTATTCTTCTCCTCCTCATGTTGTTTCTTCTCCTTCTTCTCCTCCTCCTCCTCCTCCTTCTCCTCCTCTTACTCATACTCCTACTCCTACTCCTAATACTAGATAATTCAGAGTCAATGGTAATCAAGGATATTGTCGAGCGACATATTAAGGTACGTAACATTCATCATTTATCATTTAGGACGCAGCTAAACTCCAAACAGAATGCACCATTGACCAAATTTGAAAAATCCAAAAACACCATGGATTTTTGCAAAATTTTCATCATCTGTCATTAATGATCTACATATTTTGTGGTCAAAAATCACAAAAAAAATTATCAAAAACTTACTATGTTTTCACGAATTTGAAAAAAAAAATTGAAATTTTTGCCTTAGTGCATTTTGTCTAGAGCTTAGCCAACGCCCATCATTTACTAGTAAGCCATGATCTGAGTTCGTGGTCACAACATGAAGGATAATTTGTATCTTATTACTGTAATTGATACTCTCTTGTAATTATAATATAAAAAGTTTCTTCGAGATTATATGGCCTTCATCATCCATGCATTCGATTCAAAGAGATTTTATCTTGGATAATATATCTTTCCCAAATACCAACATGCTTAGTTTTGAAAGACTTATTCCACCCATATGTCACTCTAGATTTAGATAGTGGTTGTATTTGCTATGTTGGTTCTCAAAAGACAATATATTGTATTAAGGGGTACAAGCCCTCTTTAAAAAAATTATAATTAATAAACAAAACTTGAGATTGCTAAAGTTTTATTTGGCATAAATAACTTACAATCTAGAGAGATCTCCCTGAATATTATATCTTTGACATATCACAACAAACTTAGTTTTGAAAGACTTTTACCATCTAACATCAACATATTTCTAGATATTGCATTTTAGGTAGCTTTGGAATATAACTTTCCTTCATTTGAATCAAAATGAATGATAAACTATTTACAATGCAAACTCGTGTTCATAAGAATGGTTAAATAGTGCTAGTGGTTAGGGGGTTCAGTTGGCTAGCTATGTGATACAACTATTACTTTATGCAGATGATCTCATCATTATAGCCAAGTCAGCCAATGGTTTGAGAGAGCACCTGAAGGCACTAGAAAGCTTTTGTCAAGAGGTGGATATGGAAGTTAACACTAGTAAAACCAAAATCATGATCTTCTCATTAAAAAAAATAAGGGACCACCAAACACTTTTCTTTTTGAGGGCAATCCTCTAGAGATTGTGAGCGAATACAAATACTTGGGAATAGACTTCCAAAACAAGCTTAGTTGGAAAACATGCAAATCTAAAAGAATTCAGGGGGGCTGGAAGGCACTGTATACAAAATAAGTGCCGAAATGCAGAACTTTGGGATTGGAAGACAAAGAAAATGCTATTTGGGTTGTTTGTCACTCCGGTGGTTTTGTACAGATGTGAAATTTGGGACAGCAGCATGTCAGATTAGAAATGGAAACAAGTAGAAAGAATACAGAAACATCTTACCATCAATAGTCTTAAAATCAAAACCACGATGCCTTATGAGATCCTATTGGCGGAGGTAGGTACCTTCCCCCTGGAAGCAGTTGCTATGGTCCGGCTAATATGCTACTTAAAGAAAACTCAGAATATGGAAAGTCATCGCTAGCCTAGGCTTGCCACCAAAGAAAGGCTTGAAAAAAGGAAAAACACATGGATGAAACAAAACAACAAATGGATGCAAAAATGGGACATCAACATTCTCAACTGTCTGGATAGCGCTGAAGAAGTTAAAAATTTGTCCGAGAAAGATTCTGTAAAATTATGTGGACGAAGCACATGGGGGAGAAAAAGTAGTACTATATTAAGGAATTTAATCCCAACACCTGCCACAAGGAAAAAACTTATTTAGGGGCAGCTATTAAGGGGAAAGCCAAAATGCTTATTGCCCAGCTCAGAACTAGCTCTCATCGGTTGAGATGTGAGACGAGTAGATGGAAAGTGCCAAAAGAAGAATGGAATAATAGTATCTGCCTATTTTGTGACACAAGAGCAATTGACACGGAACACCACTTCGTCATGGAGTACCCGGCATACAGTGATATAAGATCCGAATACTCGGAATGTTAGACAACAGCGAAATGAGCCACCTCTTTGAAGAAAAGCAGCTGGACAAGACCGCAAACCTAATCATCAAAATCCATAGAAGAAGAGAAGAACTACTCAAAGAGCTACAATTAGATTAGGCTAGCTGTCGACTGGTGGGCCCCATAGGCTACTTAGGCCTCATGGACGTTATTAAAATCCTTCATTCATTCATTCAACCCTAAAAAGTAAAACCAAACTATCATAAAATTCAAAATTGACAAGAGTCATTTGCTAATTTAACGTCACAAAAAATGCACATTCCTTAGATTCTCCGTTACATCAACCTTCAAAATCTTGATTGCCAGAAACAATAAGTCCATATTACATACTACGCCATAACTATTTGCTATTTTACAAGCAAGACTCTTCTACCATGCATCAAGTTTGAGAAGATTGCCAAAAACCAGGCCGCTTAGGGCACCTGACAATATATAAATGATGTTAGTATCCCTTGTATGACCTATATTTATGGGGTTTAAACCTCGTATACAACCAAGTCTTTCAGCTCTCTGCCTTTCTAGATTCTTAACAATATAACAGTGATCCATATCAAAAACCAGGCACTTGGACCTGATAATAGATAAATCCTTGATAGAACTACTTTGATGAGCTATAAATTTATGGGACTTAACCTCACATACAACCAAGTCTTTCACATCTTTGCATTTCCAGATCCTTAACAATTTGCCAGTGATCCATACTCAAGCTTTTCTCCCCATAACTCAGAGACACCAAACGTGCCATGGTTAGCCATCTGTTAAGCAGAAAATTCAGATAAGTAGAACGAAATACCCTCGTAGCCCAACAAGCACTCCTGAAATTGGAAAGAAAAGGAAAATAAAATTGAAACCACTGGATTGAAGATCAAACCTGCCGAAGATCTCAGTGCCAATAGACCTATCTCGTTGCCTAGCTGCTACCATGTCATTTTCAACTACCTGCATAAAAGACCAGTACCCAAGTAACTTAAAAGTGCAGAAGCCCATTTTCTGACAAAATCAACTTAAGTATTTGACATAAACATTGAACCTCAAAAAGCAAAAGAATGATACCTGTTGCATAGCCTGGTCGATGGTGTGTTCATATGACTTCATTGTGCTCAAGTACTGTCGCCACTGTTGCTTGCTAAATCTACTCGCACTCAATGGCAAAGACTCTGAAGTGGGTCCGAAAGGCACCACTACATCTGCTGGAAAAATATTTGATTTACCATCCGAGAGTACAAGAACTTGAATATCAGTTGGCATATCCATCGTGTAATATTTAAAATCATATCCCACCTGAATTAAAACATCAACAGAACTGTTAATACTAAATAGCCATTATTAGGGTAGACTACAAAAAAGAAAAACAAGTACATTGGTATTAATTTTCCAGTCCATAACATGTAATCTTCTTCTGGATAAAACTGTGTAATAAAATAGGGAAATGGCTATGCAGCCATCAGGATGCACTAGTTAATAAAATATTTAATTATTTAAAAATTAAAAATAATAATATTTTTGTTTTTTCAATTTTTTTAAACTAATCAATAATTCTAACCTTCCACAAACAAAAGTATTAAAATTAAAAAATCAGTTAGTTTTAATTTTTAATTTTCAATAATAGTAGATCCTGATCCTGTATAGACGTTGCCATAAAATAGTACCTTTTGCCACTCCAACAAATCCCTAAATATCTGCACATTTTCAACGGCAGTTGAATTCAAAGTACCCGCTTTTAATTGAGTTTCATCAATTGTCAAATGTGTTCCTGAAGCTAGCTGCAAAACCCCAGTTGAAAGTCTACAAAAAAAAACAAATATATTACTACTAGACTCTTATATTTCGAAAAAGAAGACAATGTTGTATAAAAATTTAGTTTCGCACAGTTTCCTTCAAAAAGGCAAAGGGAGAATGAATGAAAAACCACACAACCGTCTAACCTGTTTGTTTGGTAGTTTTTCCTTGGTGCAACTGGGGAACTGTTGAGATATTCTATAGTAAGAGGAAGAAAGTGAGAACATGGGACCAGTTCTTTAATTGCTTCATTCAACCGTTCAATAAACAACCACATATTTGATCCCCTGTGAATTTTAGTCAAATTCAACGAGAACTTTCCAAGTGCAACAGGCTCAACTCTGGCATGTATCTGCAGCAATACAGTAAGTTCCAAAGAAGTATTCGATGAGCAGTCAAGCGACAAAATTCAGGGCAATGCATGAAACCCTAACTTACACGGAATAAACCACAATCAAGTGTATGTATAGATAGATATTAACAATATATGCATCAAGCATTTGCCAGTCATTATGTACTACAGGCACCCAGAAAAATCCAGGCAACCAAGAGGTGACATTCAAAAGTGCCTTTACCAACTATTACTAACAAATAAAAATAAATTATTATGCTGTTGGTTATTCACTATTATACTCCTCAAGCAAGCTACCTATTTCTCTTTCATGGCTGTTCTTTTGCATACCAAAAACCATCATCATGTATGTCAAAGATTCATATAAGCTTTCATTTGTTAACTAAACTATACATGATCTACCTGATGAGGTTTAGCTAACATAATTTTCTTTCGCTACAAAAATAAAAGTTCAAGAACATCTTGAACCTTGTGTAAATATGATTGATGTTTGTGTAAGCAACATTAACTTCATATTCAACTGCAGTATATGATAAGCAATATAACAATTAACTGCACAATTGAAACTTAATTTGTCCAATAGAGTAGTAGAAAATTCAAACAGAGCTCTTATCGGGTACTCAATCAAAAAATGCTGTCATCGAAATATCTCGGGATACAAATTTAATATTAAGAGTAACTGTGATTTAAAGAAAATACCTGTGAGAGGATGTGTAGCAAGAAATAATGTGCTGCAAGTTCATCCCCTCCAAGGACAGCCTTGAGACCTTGTAACAAGGATTCTCTGAGCTCTTTTATTGGTAATGATCTTGAATGTACCTACATTAAATAGTAAAAATTCAGCAACCTTGCTGTCGAACAAGAAAGCAAAATAAATATTCAACAACCTTGCTGTCGAACAAGAAAGCAAGATAACAAAATGGACACAAATCAATCATAAGGGCAGGAACCACTGATGCAATGAAAAAAGATTGATGTGGACAAAGAGAAACAATTGGAGATTTGAAATCAGTATAGCTGAGTTTCTCGTGGGCTTATTACAGCAAGGTATCAAACAAATCATCAAGTGGCATTAAAACTCCAACAATTAAAAATGTCTTCTTTACTATTAAGTTCAACTAAAAGGTTTTATTAATCATTTGTAATAAGAACTCAGGCTGTTAAATGGAATGTGAGATGCAACATGATAGCGAGTTCAACCAGAAAACTTGCAAGAATAGACTAAAAGGGAAAAAAACGAAGTTATGGGAAAATACAGCTACATTTTTTGAAAAGGATAAAGCCCACAACTTCTCTTTTCTGTAATCCATAGAATTTAGCTGGAGAACAGAGTAAAATAGTTCATAGAAATTTGAACGTTGAAACAATATAAAATATACCTATCTCCTTACAGAGTGGGTCTTCGTGTAGCTTGGCTCCATCCAATATATATAAAAAATACAACAAATAGAAATGGCATAAACCCTTTTACACCAATCTTGCATACCTCAGAATTATTAGAAAGGGAAACCAGAGTGCTGGTGGAATGCTTTCGAAACACAATGCTGTGGAGGCGAGGAACCTGACAGATTGAGCCAATGAGAGTTTTTAAGCATTAAAATTTACCAATTGCTAAGAGCCAACATATTGCAACATCAATATGTTGCCTACATTAGAACTAGTAAAACACCATAATTAACAGTAGCTGAGAGCCACAAAAACACTAACCTTACTTGCAGGCAAATGACTTAATATATCCTCGTCTATAAAACTACGAGCTATTGCATCTTGATCATTACTTGGGGTTATCAGCTCAGGATCAAATGTGAGCACACCAATAAACTCAACAATGTCATTCAGCTTCAACTCTGCATCCATACCATCATAGATCTGCAAGCAATGGTCTTAATCTTAAAAGCAATTTCTTATTTTCAATACCATGAAGGGCATTTTGGTCCATCTGTCTCAAGGAAACTGATACTTGTTTCCTTGCCTAGAAAACATTTATCGGTTAAAACTTAAAACTGATTATTCCAGGTCTGCAAGCACTGTACCTTAACTAGACAGGGTAGCAAGTTTGTCTCGCCAAGTGGCATGTTGGGATCAAAGTCAATTTTATTTGGCTTTCTTTCACAAGTTTCCATTGCAGAGCTGCTGGATGAGCTATCCTCTTCACGCTGAGTTGAAAGCCAAAAACTTATTTCTCGTATAAAAAGAAGGCCTTGAATTGGTTATTTCAACAAAACAAAGAGGAAAATCAATTTACCTTTCTCTTAGCTTCATTTGAAACCTCACTCTCAGTACTAAACATCTGCGTCAGAGAGACCAACCATTGGTTATACATTGTAGAAACAAAGCAATTCGTTATAACCATCACTTACAAACTTACAACTTAACTACCTTTAGAGGCGAATGACTAACTAGTAGACTAGATTCTAGGCAACATATCGAATTGAACCATATATAAATAACTATTTCTGTTCAGATTTAAGTACAAGAAACTGTAGATGGTCATGTTTCTAGCAAACTCCTTGCTGTTTGCTTACCTACATACTCTGGTCTCTGTGGAGAAACTCAACTCTCTAATTTGTCATAATAGAAAATTATACTTAATACAGGCAAGGACTAAAACATACATCAGTGTCCTCTGTTGAGGTAGATGGCTCACGCTGGCGCTTCTCCCTCTGTTGGGGAGAATTGCCATTAGAACAATCATCATCCTTGCTAGGAGCATCTCTTACCCATGTGTTCTCTCCAGGAACCTGACACAACCCATCAGGTGATCAATTCACTTTGTTCAAATATGAATCCTAATTTTTCACTATTATGCTACCTTGTAATCATTACCAGACAAACAATATTCGTCATTGTAATGGAAAGATCTCCCGCAAACTAACATCCTTAGACCTTAAACTTATAATCCAATAAACCATCTGATGAATACGAAATAGTACACTGCAAATCTCGAATATAGCTTCAAGGCCTGTAATACTCACAGGAACACAGTACAGAAGGCGGCGATCCCACACCTCCACTTGAGCGTCCGGTGGCATTTGTACAGAGGCCATGTCTGCATACTTATTTGTTCTCCACGTTGAGCCATCCTATAAACCCTACATAAAGTCAATACATAGAACGAACAAACAAAACACGAAATATAGCAGTAGTTGCAGAATAATTAATAAACAAAAGATGTAAACTACAATTAGCACCAGAAACCTATGATATTTCACAGGCATCTAACAGTTGGACCCTAGAGCTCAGATATCTAATAAGCCCTAGCCAAAAACCAATGAATAAAGATACAATGCTGATCCTGTTTCAAATACCTCCACAAAAACTACCCAACACCATTGTTAAGGCCGCCCACAATCTCACACGAGATTTGCTTAGGAATGTTTAAGCCCCGGCATTTATGGCATTCAACTATCAACCCTTACAGTGCCATAGTTCTAAATAGGATTAACTTGATTGATAAAAGCCCTATCCGGGCTTTAATACAGAACCCAAGTTTAAAAATCTGGAAAACATGGTAGTATCCTTTGGGTATGTATGACTTAATTAGGCATCCAACTTGATGGGTCGGCATACCCCAACCGAAGCAGCATTTTTCGGAGGAGATCCCCTTGGTTGTGGTGGCTAAGTATGAGATTACTCAATACAAACTACAAAGGCGAATTTACCAAATCCAAAAGCAGAGAACTTTAATCCTAATCATTAAAAACCTCAGAATACTTGCAACAACAATGAAATTACCTTAAAAGCTCCAACATAGAACTCGGAATCGAACATGTCCTGCACAATCCCGCGAAACCTGACAAGAGAATTGGGTGGAATAGAGTCCAAGTTTACGAAATTTATCTCGGGAACCTGCATATCAAACGCATTAAGCCCAGTGGGCATTTATATTTAAGAACCAAAATCATTAACGCGCCAAACGAAAAGGTATTTATTTTTAAGGATGTGACTAATTTAGGCTTCACTCACTCCATTATGCCTAGATTAACAAGCATAGAGAAATAACTATATTGGATAGAAACGTGTACGTATTCTATGTCGAAAATAAAATTACCTGTTGAAGGCCTCCGTCTTGAAAAACAAATTTCTGAAACAGCTCTATGGCTCCCCAGTCTGATCTGTTAAGCTTTGAAGGATCTGTTCCTGCAGAAATTGCTTTCTCAAACATGAATCTAACCGCACCAAGTGGGTTTCTCAGACAATCAAACGCTGGACCTCCCATGGTAAGGATATTTTTCGCTTCTTTCTTGAGTCGCCCTGTTATACAGGAATTGGTAATTTTTTGACAGAAATTTTGATCTCGACAATGTTTTTTTAGAGGAAGGGGCGACCAGAAAAACAGGTATTGTAAGATGATAATTTCGCGCCAAAATAATTGCCGCCAATTTACTTTCGCGCCATTTTGGAGGGAACGTGACAGATATTAGTTGTCATGAATGCTTCACCTATTTTTAAACACCTCGGTTCTTTTTGGGAAATAGGGAAAATCTCAATTTGGTGGGCACATGGGGTATAGGGAAAAGGGTTTAGGGGTATTGATCCTTTCTAATGGTTGCTAATAGTTGTTGATTAATACTTCTTGATTTAATGTCTAATATTTTTTACAATATTATACTAATAGTTGTGACTTTAAAGTTGTTATTATGACTATTTATAATTGAATAAAATGTATCCCTTAGTTAAAAAGGCAACCAAACATGTGACGCCACATCAATTTCACAAGTATAAATCTCTCTTTTGCACGTCTATTGATCTCACTTTTTTTGGGGGTTGATGTGGACACCTTGACAAAAACCATGTTGATGTGGCATCATATTCGATGATGTAGCCCTAAAACTTCAATTATTATGAGGGGACTTGCCCAGTAAGTTATTGTGAGAAATTGGGAATGATTTGAAATTTCCACATAGGATTTTGAGAAGTGTGAAGTTAGGGTGCTCGACTATGGGTCCTCTCCCCTATTTATATATTTTTTTTATTTATATTCATTGAATATTAACAAGTGACATGGAGTGGCTAGTACTAATTTAATTATAAAATAGTTCTCACCGTAATTATTACCTAATCTTAACTAACTCTCGCTATGCGGGTGGGTACTATACTAACATGGAATGGGTGCCCGATGATTAATTTGGTACCCCATTATGTCTATCCCACCCCTATTCATGCTCCTTCGGCTCTTGAGTATTTACCCTAGACACAACCACAACAGTCGACGCCTCAATCCCCCAGAGTACCTTTCTTCCAAATGACTGTGTCTAGTAAACAGTCTTCCACAGCTCCAACTGCTACTACAAACCCACCACCCCAATTGTTACACTGTGACCAAACAACCCAGTTGTTCACTGAGGTCAAACCCCTTAAGCAATTGTCGACGAATAGACGTCGCATGTATAGCAAATACGTCGCACGTCTCTCATAATTGCGACGGTTATCAGAAAAAATGTGACGTCTAGGTGTTGCAATACGAGCCGACTATGATGTTTATCATGTTGTCATTACATATTTTATCTGTCGCTATTTCGACACCTAAGCGTTGCATTGTTTGTGTTAAAAGTCGCAGTTTGCACCTATTAGTAATAACTGAGAGGGGGGGTGAATTAGTGGCCTCAAAAATTTATCCTTCAAACTTAACCACCAATCAATAAATCTCATATTATTAAGTCCCTACAAGATGCATGCCATGAAATACTAATAATGGTTAACTGTCTATCGGTTTTCTCTGTCAATCCTTATTCTTTCTTGATTACCGATAAGCAGTATAACTATTTACAGAAACTCAATAAATAAGTAGAGTATACCGATCATGATGACATTAAGTTTTGCCATTAGTATACTTAAAGGGAAAAACATGATAAAGGTCATCGGTATAGGCATAACCGACGATACAGTTTTGAGAACATCGCTGACAGAGTAGAAAAGGCATACCCGACGAACAGTTCAATTAAGGAACACTGACGGAGTAGATAACCGACAAAGCAAAGAATGAAAGAAAACCGACAGACTGACAGAGCAGCCCGACCATTAGAACCGACAGTCAGTTACAGAACCCACAAAAAGTGGATCTGACTTTACACGTCAGATAAAACATTGTCATTCTATTTATAGAGTTGTTTTTTGTTTTAAATCTTTACTTGAGGGACAAGCAAGCATATTGTAAATGTTTTAAAGCATCCTAATGGATCTAAAACATAACTAACTAAAGATCAAAGTCAAGTTGTAAACCTTGGATCTAGAGTTAATTTGAAAAGCGTGAATCAAGAATAAAGCTAGAAACTAGTATAAATAGATGTTTAATCATTTGTAATACAATAACTTGTAATCAGTTGGTAAATGATAGTAGCCATGGAGAGCATCTAAGCAGAAGAAGAGAATTCATGCAAAGTTCATAAACAGATCAAATCAGTTATCAAGAACACAGAAAGGCTACCAACGAGCAGAGACAAGGAATCACTCAAGGTGATTACATTTACATTGTAAGCTTTATAGGATCTATTATCAACAATTAGAGATTGCATTCACTATCATATCAACATTTATATTGTAGTTGCATTCTAACAAGTGCATCACATCTAAAATCCTTTTGTAGAAGGTGGACTTAACAGTTCTTTGATAAATCTCTTAACAGAGTGCACACTTAACAGTGTTGCTCAAGCTTCAAACAAAGTAGATCTTAACAGGTTTCCACTCTAAGACTCCTAACAAGGTAGATCATCAGAAGTGATCAATTGTAAGCCTTTACCGGCTCCCTTCTTATCTGCAGATAGTGAAGTTTTGTGGGTAGACATCCCCACCGCAATTTTTACTTCCTAACAGGAGTTTTCTGCGATATCATATCATGTGTCATGTGTTATTTACTTTCATGTATGTTTTTTGAATGTTTACGCATACAAAGAACTTATATTATGATTTCACATACATAAAGAAAGATAAACAGATAGATAGGAATATACAAATCTGATGACACAAGGGTTAATGGGCCAACCACATAAAAAGTTTTACAGGTACTGATTCACCCTTCCCCTCTCAGTACATCATTCCAATAATCCCAACAATTGGTATCAGAGCTAAGTCTCTTTCTTGAAAAGCTTAGAGACTTAAGAGAAAAGATCAACGTAATGGAAAAGTACAGACTAGACAAGACTATTGAGAATGAGCAATTGCAAATACAGATTTACTATGAGCAGTATAAAGAGGTGAGAGTAAGAGAAAGTTGCTTGATGAAAGGAAGATCATGGCAACTAGGCTTAATGAAAAAGATTATCAAGAAGAGGAGATTCCAAATTATTTCAACTATGCTGAATCATCAACAAGCAAAGCTTCAAACACATTAGTAGAAGAGATTACAAGTCTACAAGAAGTCAATCTACATCTGACAAAGCAAATCAAGATGCTGCAAATCGGTCAAGAAAATCATATGGTAAAAATGATTGATGTCATGAATGATTCAAGAAAAGCTGAATCAGAGAGAACATTGGCTATTGATGATAGAAGGAAAATTACAGAGAAGCTACAAGAAAAAGAATCAGAGATTCAAAGACTTACTGATCGTCACCATGAGATTACCAACCAGATTATTCTTATGAGTCAAGAGGCAAACATATTAAATACTGAACTCGTTGAAAGAATACAGATCATCGGTGAGCTAAGGGAAGAGAATGAAAAACTAAAGCATGAA
>MU224826.1:1245193-1264113 GCA_018584345.1 Thuja plicata | reverse complement strand
TCCATCCCAATATTTGACCCACAAAAAAGGTCATGACTAGTTGGTGCAGGAGCACCAAGGTCAAAGGCAGGAGCCATGGAGTGCACCAGGGTCTATAGAGCCTTGGAGAGTTGAAAATAATCTAGTGTTTAAGAGTAACCTAAAGACGGTGATTAGAAATACAAGCAATAGGTAAGAGTAACCAGAGAGATGAATATAATTAGTTAAGGTCTTAATTTGATAATTTTCTAAAGAGTCATAATATTAACTTTCTATTAGAGTGTTGAAGATATAGTGCCCATTTTATTGCCATTAATAAATGGAACATATGTGGTTTTTGTCATCATTTTTTTAGAGTTATTCATTTATTTGCAGGCAGTCTATGTGTAGAAGAATGGACAATTTTCTAAAGATACCAAAGAATAAGAAACATACATGGAGAAGAATGGTGATACATAACTAGAAGACGAGGGAATCAAATATGTTTTGAAGTTTCCTACAACTGGGATGAAAAATACTAGATCATTTATTCTAAAAGATCCAAAATAGTCATACTTGGATATAATGCTAAGTTTTGCATCTAGAAGTGGTAATTTCTTTACTTTCTTCCTATATTTTTATATAAAAATAATGATTGATCCTAGGTTAGGGGATTGGAAAGATGACCTGTAAGGGTCTATAATGATGTAATAAGGCTATAGAAGCCTCTAAATATTGTTAAGAGCACTAAGAGTGCAAAGTCTTGTAAATTGCCTATATTGGCAATATAAGCCAAATAGGGCTTAATTAGAGTTAGTTGGGGTCAGTAGGGGTTATAGGTTAAGCTAGCTTTCTAAGGTTGTCTCTAAACCTTTTATGATTATTTAGAATGGGCAAAGGGTGTTGTCTTGTCGAGTTGAAAACTTTTGTTGTCAACTTGATAACTAATTCTTGTGTTTTGTCACTAACAATCAAACTGTTATGTGGCAATTAGAGTTAGTTGAATGGTTACTCTTGGGTATTTGGAGAGTTAATGTATCTTGAGATGGAGATCCACAAATTAGGGAGGTGTTGATCTGAGATGGATCAAGTTTTTAATAGTTTGAATCAATAAAATCAAAATTTCTTTGCAAACTGTGTATTCCACTGGCCTACGGATACAGTCAAACAACAAAAAACTATTGTATTTGATTTGAACATGATATTAGCTTGGTTTGGAATGTAGGAATGTCTCTTTGCATTTGTTTATACTTGGTTATATTACCTTTTCATTTCCTTTGTCACTGAGAACACCAAGGATTTGACTGGTGTAGTGACAATGACTGGTTACAGGGGTATAGTCATCGATTGTTAGTTGTAACCCTCAACATGTGAAGGCACTCCCACCCCTATGTTAACTATGGTTTGGTGGGAAATGCCTGGAATGTACCTTATGTAGTTTATGTGGTTTTTAATGCAGGGAAAGTGAGAAGAAACCGTGACAGGTCTAGTGAACACATACAGTGGAGGGTGCATTTGAAAGCACCGGTATTGGAGACTTTGAGAGTAAATTGATGATTTCAGGGTTTGAAGGGCTACTAGACATACCTATAAGGGCCATAGTAGATGAATGGTGAAAGATGAGTGGATAGGAGTGAATGGGAAGTTGTAACATGACAAATATACCATGTTAAGATGATCTATGGTGTTGGGATCAAGGTGAGAAGTCTGGTTGGAGTTTTGGTATGGTGGAGGTGCTAGGTGCACTAGGTACACCATATATTCACTCAAGACTTAAACCTTCATTTAAAATCCATAAATAATCTCCTTATGGCCTATCTACCATGTTCCATCGACCCATTAAGTCTGGATAACCACTTCCCTACCCAACTCTCACATTTAGCCCTAAAAGCTAGTAGCCCACGCTAGTCACTATTTTGTCCTTTTCTCCAACATTCCCAAAACAAATAAGGAAAATAAAACATGATTCAGATACCCTTTTTGGATATTTAAATCCTCCCCAAGATTTAGTATATACTCCTTTGGACCATACCCAAGATCCAATGCTCTTGTGACCCCTAAACTAGGCTTAATTCTCCCCATTTACAAAGCAACCCCTAACTCCACTTAATCTCATGACTTCAAAGGCTGAAACATTCCTTCTAGGGGTTAGGAAAAAATATATTTTTAACTCTCCAAGGCTCTATCCTTTATCTATGGCCTTAGCCACTAAACCCTCACTTCTAGGATCACACACCTAGGGTCTGATCAAAAGGACCTCTCCAATCCACTCTAGGACAAACCAACTGCATACACACTTCACTATAGACCCCCACATGTAGAATCCATCACAAAACCCCTTCATCCTTGAATAAAACCACCTTATAATTGACTAGTGTCAAAACAGGACATGGTTGTATAGTTTGGTTGGGACAGTAGCATCCAATTTTCTCTGCGTTCGTTCTTTTATACGTGGAAAGGGACAGACGATAGTTAAGTTTGTCAAGGAACACACTAGATCCAGCAAGTGGCAAATTCAACAACATATTTAAATGAGAAATAAAGCTTTCTGAAAGAACCTATGAAACAAAAATATCAACAGTAGACAAGAAAAGTTTGGATTTTGACAGTAGAAAAGAAAAGTTTTGAATTTTGTGTAAGGCAGAGAAGGTAAAATATGGATGGAGGTTTCAAAGTAGATGATTTTTGGAATATGACCTTGTATATGTAATTATTTAAGTTTATTTTTTTCTAATTCACCCCCCTCTCAGTGTATCTGAATTAAGCATGACCATTCTATTTTCCATCTTTGAAAGAAAGGTTGTATTGAAATCTATTGACAGGTGCAATTCTCTGATATCAATCTAGTGAAAATCTACATCCGAGTATAAAGGAGAAACAACTTTTGTTCCAAATATTCTCTTCAAAAAATTCACTTCCTCCTATAGAATGGCCACCTCCCTAAAGGGAACATGCCCCTCCCATGAATGCTCCCAAAATTCAATTTACACCCCATTTTTGACTTTCCAAGACAAGCGCTTTGTTATAATTGATCTACATTCTCACATAAACTTCTAAACTTCATAATCCCTAGTTGAATTTTAAATTGTCAAAACTCTATTAGTATCTTCATTATCCTTGTATGTACTCTCTAAAATCTCGCACAATAATATCTAGGGTTGTTTATACTTTTCCAAATTAAATTTTCTCCCAAGACCAAAATTTGTCTTTTCAGTTTCACTCTTCCCATTTCCCCGGTCGTGACAACTTTGTCCCAACTAATGAGGGGGAGTTTCTTGGTGGATAATTCAAAATTGAATAAAATGCATTGCTAGGTGGACAATTCACAATTAAAGGAAAAGACTGAACGAGCTTCTCAATACTCAAGCTTTGACCAAAGAATTTAATATAGTAGACTGATATTTCTTTGATTCTATCATCCTCCCTTATTGTCGCCTTTCTCAAAATTATTGTATCACCATATTGAGAGGAATATGGGAATAATTTTATAAATTTAGTTACAAGGAGAGATTGAGTGTTAATCTACAAAGAACGAAATTTGTTCCTTCGATAAAATGAGAGCAATATGGTCTTATTGATATCCCTAACAAACTTTTACTTTTCCCTAAAGTCCTCCACAACAGCCACATATCATTGGCCAAAAAATTCCAACTTTTTTTGGAAGAAGAAATGGGGCTCTTAAGCATTGTATTGTCATCTATTCTGAGTTATGAAATCTATAATTATTGATAGGTAAATCCTAACCGTTTTCCCTCCAATGGTGGTTGTTGACTTTCCATCTTGGAAATTATTCGTATGTATTTAATTATCAAATCAATGACATTTGGAAAAAAATCAGAGCATTCTTGTCATTGGATGGTAAGGATAAGAAGAGGAAGCACTCGGTCAAATGGGACTAGTGGTATGTGGAAAAGAGGCTTGGTGGTCTGGGGTTAAAGGACTTGAGGAAGCAAGGGATATCTCTTGTTGTCAAGTGGATTTTTCAGGGCTATTGAAGGGGTTGAACCATGGAAGGGTTCAATCAAGAATAATATCTTTGGCAGTCCCAAAAGGTGCCAAACAATTGAAGAAGATGTCTCTCAGTGACCTCCTTACTTGTAGGCAGGTAGTTATCTGCATATGACCCAATGGATTCTAGAGTCTAAGGCATGGGCCTTAGTCAAGATAAGTTACAATTTTTTTCTTTCTAATAGATAAGAGAAATGTTTATGGACCAAAGTCTATCTAGTGGAACTTGGAACACAAGGGAAAGCAAATTGCACTATTATAAGGCTTCTCTACCAAAAAGCAGCCCTAACTTGGCATCAAATGCTTTAAATATATCTTACGTAATGGTGAGCAACTGGATTGGGCTACTCTTTGCATGAGGTACCATATGCCTCTATCGAATTGGAGGACTTATAATAAGCTTGTATGGTTTTTAACTTTCCTATCTCCTATGTTGGGGAATAGAAACATTTCAAGGACTTTAAAATGGATTGATGGATCCCTTTTGTGCAAAACTAAAGCCAAAGACATATACAAAACTCTTTCTAACAAATTTATTATATTTGAGCATACTAATAGATCTTGGAATATTAATGTTGAGAATATAATATTACAAAAACACTTTTAGAAACTAAAATTATTATATTATGGCCTAACATTTTGGAAACTAAAAAGACTTGTTTCAGGTGGTTAATGATCCTCGAAAGGATGCCATATAAATTCATGGTTTTAATTCTTATTTGTGCTCTATATGCAGGAAAACTAATATCATTAGACACATTTTTTTTATTGTCTCTTTTCTAAAGATACTTGCTATATGATTTGTAATGGATTCCATGTTTAAAGTAACAATTATAACAATATTTGTATTGAGATTGTTTTGGCTAAGTTGGAGGCATGGAAAATACACATAGCTTATTTTGGCTTTCCTTTACTACGGAATATTTATGGCACATCTAGAAATTAAGAAATAATGAGATCTTTAATAGGGTAAGAATAAAGCTTACTGAGTCGTATAAGAGACACACACTTTGATATTGCCTCACAAGTCAGAGTAATGATAGAGATATCAAACGCCAAATTTCTCAGGTTGCTCAGGGATAGAATTGTGACATTGACTTGGCAAGAGATGAGATATGGACATGCATGGTTAATCGACATGTTCAACAACAAAATGATTAGTATATGGATTAGGTTTTGCAATGCTAGCCAAATAATCAAAATGTTGTGACTCACCTATACATCTTTCTAAATCTTAACGCAGGTGATCATCATATTGACTAATATTAGCTAAAGGGATCCCTAACTCTGATGAAATCATGACATATGTTCTCATTAGGTCCTTAGACAAAAAAGTTTTAATATGCTCATCATATTGACTAATATCAATCAGGCCATGTTAGGGTATACACCTCTAGTCATGTAATATTCTCTTAACCAAAGGCTAAAAAATAAGACATACCTCAAATGGTGAGTACACAGTGGCTTGTTGATGAGTACGCAATGGTTTGTTGATCTTATACTTGAAGTCACTGATAGAATTAAAAAAATGACTTTTCAATATTCTGCTACCGCAAATGAAATAATTTGAACATAAAAAAAATAAGAAATTACAAGTTGTTATACCCTAAACATGAAGGAAACTAGCTGAATTGCAAACCCGGTGTAACACTAGTACTAACCAGCGATGAATGAGTTGTTGGATTCTTCAGTTGTGACTGCTGGATTCAATACAACAACAACCCTCTTTGCACAATGGTATAGTTTACTAATTAGGGCCCTCTTCTGCTCGCATGCACACCTCGATCACAAATGAGCCTTTCTTTTTCTTTTCTTTTTTATTTATAATCAAGAGGGTGTCGCAATTACAATAGTGTCGTCACTATTATGACAACATCAGGGGCAATTGGAAAAAAAAACACAAAAATCACACACAAATGGTAGCGCCATCACAAATTGGCGTTGAAATTTGACTCCAAATGTTGTAGTGACAAGAGCCTTCCTTCCTGCCCAGTCTCAAAATTTATGGTAAGAACCTGCACAATTGTCTGGAGGATTTCGGATCTTCAGATAACATTATGTCTCTATCCATTTGTAAGAATCTCAAGTTGGTCCCTACACCATCCAAAGGTGCAATGGTTCAAGTTGACAAAACTGCTATCAGGATCGTGGGTAAATTAAAAAATGTTCATATCCAGCTCATCCAAGAACCCTGGGTGTCAAGTTCCTTGGAATCTAAGTGGTTGACGTCCCCAAAATGTACAAGATGCTCTTAAGTAGAAATTGGTCTAAGGCCCTTAACGGGTATTTCTCAACCGACTTTTCCCACTTGTGGCTTCCTTGGAGAGGGGAAGCCATTAGATCAAAGTGGACAATGAACCTCAGATGAAACAATCCCTCACCAACTATGGTCATGTGAGCGAGATAGTGTACACTTAAATTGATCCTAGCTTATATCAGGCCAAGGAAATCTTGACCCTAGACTTAATTCCAGGAGGGACGTTCCTTGATGAGGACCCCATTATTACTCAGAGGGTTTGAGACCTCATTGTGAGGTTAAAGAATGATGTCATCATTCACGGCAATGCCGCCTCCTTGACTAATCTCCTATCTATATATGTGGTGTAGGGTGCATTGTCAAGGAAATTCTTAGTTGGAATGCAAACATTGTGTTGATTCTGTCTCCACCCACTCCACTACCGCAGTATTACATATACTCTTTCACATCTGCCCACTTTGCTACTGCAATTTTAACCCAAATGGTTGAAGAGGAAGAATGACCCATCGCTTTCTTGAGTTCCCCTTTCGATAATTTTGGTATTCACCCCTTAAAATGAAAGCATTCACCCTTATATGAAAAGTGAATAAATTTTGGCATTATATCCTTCAGAGCAAGGTGCATGCAATTGTGTCATATCAAGCCATAAAAGCCTTGTTGATGCAAAGTGAATTGGGAGAATGTCAAGGGAAATGGATTGATATCCTCCAAGAATTTGACCTTGAGATGTAGCCTATGATGCTAGTCATGGACAAGGATATGTCAGGCCATGCTCAAGACGGGTCCATAAATCGAATGCTAGACTTACATAGTAGAGTCTCACACTTAGGATCCCTGGTATGCTAATTTGGTTTAACTCTTGTTGAATAACCGATGCCCTAAGGGACTTCCTCCCAATAAGTGTCAAGCGCTCCAGCTGAAGATTAATAACTTTATGATCAAGAACAAAACACTTTTTCACAGAAATTATGAAGATATGTACCTTCGATGTCTCGATCGAGAACATGCTACAAGGATGATTGATGAGTTTCATGAACACTTTGAAACTATGCATGGCTCAGCTGATGCCACCGCCCATCAAATTCTCTGGGTGGGATACTATTGGCCCCATATCTTTAAGGATGCCCATGCTTACATAAGGAGGTACCGCACTTGTCGAACCGATGCCTCCCGAGAGCAAAAGCTGACAATGCATTTCCAACCTATTTTTGAAGTCAGACCCTTTTCCCAATGGGCATTTGATTTTATCAGAGAAATAAGCCCTAATTCATATGTTGGTCATCGGTACATCTTGACTGCCATAGACTATTACATCTGGTGGTGATCCGAAGTCATACCATGCAAAAACAACAAAACAAATGTAGTAATCAATTTCATCAAGGAAAACATTTCCACTAGGTTTGGAGTGCCCTTCATCGTCATGTGTGATAATGGTATGAAATTTTCCTCCACCTGGCTAGTAGAGTGGGCTTACCACCAAAACATTACCCTTAAATTCTTGAGGAATTACTATCTCTAGGGTAATAGAGTAGCATTATCAACAATAAGAAACTTTTGGAGGTAATCAAACATCTGCTTGAGAGAAACCCCCGGTATTGGCACCAAAAGATTAGGTTCACTCTTTGGGAAGATCACATCCGAATTAAAGTCGCCTTGGGGAATTCTCTATTCTATCTGGTCTATGGCTAGAATCCAGTATTTCTAGTGAACTTATAGATCACGGTCCTGCAGTTCATACAAGAACTCGACACAAGGGATAACATTATGGAGGTCTACCTCCTTAACTTAGTATGCCTAGAAGAATAGAGAGATAACACCCTCAAACTATTTGTGAAACATTAGGTAGTAATTAAGTGTTGGTTTGATAAGAGAGCCCAATACAAGTCTTTCTGGATTTTAGACTTGGTCCTCTTATGGGATAAAGCCCATATCAGATATTCAAGATCTGTGGGGCTAACGTTTACCATCTCAGTTCCTTAATGAGAGAAGTCATCTCATTGCCCATTAATGGACATTTCCTCCAGCACTACTTAAAGTAAGGCAGAGAAGGGTCTCTTTCCCTTTTGGTTGTATTATATGTATAGTTGGCTTGTAAATAGTTCTGGCGCCCCTTACTGGTGTGCCCCCCTTGTAAATACCTTTGTGGGCCTTTTTCCCATGCATTTAGTTTGGGGTTGTTTTTATTTTTCTTGTTACGGTTTGTCCCAGACCTTGACATTTTCCCCCCTTTTGTAGGCGGGAGTGCTTTGCATAACATACTGCTACTCATCAGGAGACTTACCTCATGCACTTTGGTAGTCCCAAAACTTCCACCCGGGTGATGATTGGTCGTATTCTTATCCAAGAGGTACTTTGGGTGTGTGACACAGGATAGTGGTGAATCTTCATCGGGTTAAGAGAAATCCATGCTTGCAACCAGTTAAAAGAAAGGAGTTGAGTAAGTTAGAAATAAAGGAAAAGAGGCCATGAAGAAACTCGAGAAAAGATCGATTATACTCCTGAAAAATTTCATGTAAAAATCTAAAATGTATCCCAAATCGGGGATTTCCTCTCCTCCTAAGAAAAAAATTAGATGGGAAGGTGAAAGAAGTACTGTATGAGTAACTAATTAAACTTGAAGACCCCGGTGAAATAAGTATGACCTTCGCTATCTCAAAAAAAAAAAAAAAATCTTAGAAGAGGCTGGAATCCTGGGGGCCTGGTTGCATGATACCTCATTACAACTTAAGGCTATCTAGTTTGAGTGTAGTTTCTCTATTTCTCTCGTAAACTATAAGGTATATCCCTCTCAAAGAACACACCTCGCAACTTGGGAGGAATGAATGTCCAAATCATGGCGATCTAGATCCTCCGATGCTCAAAATCACACCAATAAGACTCTTAAATGATGATAAGACCTAGGTTTTCTCTACAGGTAGGTTCAAGAATTCTCAAATGTATGAGACATTTGTCCCATCGAGACACCATTTGTTATGCCCTACATACCTTTCCCTACATTTTGTCTAGCAAAATGTTGGGTCCCCTTTTCCCTTTGGTTTTTTCTTTGTTATGTCACTAGTTGTCTCTCATTTTTTTTTCTCCAAGATCTAGGATCCCAAAGTGTCCTCTTGTTCTTGGTCAATAATTTTGGACTCCGGGGTTTTGGTGTCATCACTTATGTATGCGCTTGATGAAGTGAATGCAAGGTGTCCCAAGGTTCTGACTTTGACATTTACCTACCTTTGGAATTTTGATTGGCACTTAATGCGCTTCCTTAGGCACCATAGTGAAAATTACCCTCTGAGCGATTAACTGTAAAGTGTGAAGTGTCCACAACGCTTGAGTCTTCAACAACGAATTTCCCAAGCGCTAGTGTACATGTTTTGGTATCTGAATTGGGAGGTTCAAGCGTGGGCAGGACAATGAGTGAGTCCTCCATCGGTTTTGACATTCCTTGTTTCAGGTAGGTTCCTCTTGGTTATTTTTGGGTTGTTTTCTTTTCTTTCAGTTTGGCCTTCATTTTACATTTTCCTTTCCTCTTTCTTTGTCTTTGTGTCATCTGAAACCCACCCTGTAAATAGTGTTTGCATGGGGCTTTCGGGCCTGTCCGCCATTTTTTTGGCAACTGTCTTCTGTGGCTTATCTATCTCATATATTTATAGTGTAAGTTTGTTTAAATGTGTTGTGAATCTATGTGAATACTTGTAATTAGTGTGAGCTTCCCTTGTGTACCCCTACAAATAGACGTGTAGATAGGTCATGTTTTGAATTCCTTGCAAGGTCGGCCAGACCATGAATTTAGATTAACAGGTCCATGAAATCCATGTCGATTCATTGTGGTCTGGGTTCCATTGTCGAGAGGTGAGTTCTGCCAAGTTGCAGGATCCACCTTGGTCACAAGGTCAAGTTCATGTGTTCAAAGCGGCCAAGTTTCAAGTTTTTCCCCCTCTGTCATTTCTGCCTTAATCACAACACTGGTTCCCATGAGAAAACATTCAAATTTTTCCTAACTGGGTATTAGTTCCCTTTATGCCATGTCATTTGTAAGTTTAAATGCCATTAATCTTTGTGTGTACACGTACACATGTCTAATCCCTGAAATTATCGATCATTTTATAAACGTCACATTAACTATCCATTTGTACTTTTTGTCATTCTAGGATTTAGTCCCTGGGTGTCTTGGTGGTTCCCAACACACTTTTTTTAAAGCCAGTTCATTAAGTCACTATCTTCAAACTCTGACCTTCTTGGTTGTGCATCATGGATCTTACGACCTGCTCATAGAGATGGCACTTCCTTCGGTATTCCTTATTGTTAAATAATGTTTTTATTTATCCAAGTAATGAAATGTGTGGTCCTTGAGGTACCGAGACCCGATGTTTTCAATAACTTATGTTATCATTTATATCATATTGATGTTCGTTCGATCTTGTAGGTTATAGTCAGAAAAATGGCAGCAACAGGATCGCCACCAGGAAGTCCGGAGCTTCCCAGCTCATCTACAGTTCTGACCAAAAATTCAAAAGTGGAGAAGGCTTTGGAAAAAATCTTGGTGGTAATAAAATATAAGAAAGACAGAACAATCCAGGGATCCCATATCGAGACCATACTCTAAGAAATTTTAGATACTGATTTCGGTACCTGGGCCGAACTAGGAATCCTCTGACAAACAATATGCCAACTGAGGCGGGTCAATGATCTATTATCTATCAAAATCGTTTCCTCTGAGATTATTTAGGAAACATGCTTCCCACACTCTATACAGGGTCCAGAGTTAATATTGCTCATGGACAAGAACTATAATGCAGTCGCTCACGCTGTTGTTACATCCTTTGGAATACCCATTGCCTCCCTGGACCATGATGCCACTGCAACAGTGTGGAGGATCTTATTCTTCAATGGCGTCATCATCATGACCCAGGCAATGTTGGTGGCATAATTTACAGATGTGACCCGACATCTCCTAAATACAAAATGGCTCAAAAACCTGCGTCAAGATTTAAAGAAGATGAAGATGGGTATCTCTCGCTCCAAATTCAAGGAGCCAATATAGGAAGGAATAATTTTTCTATGCAGGATTTTTGGTGAGGCTCATGCCTAAGAATTCTCTCCCTAGATGTAATACTTCCTCTACTGCATAACCACTAACAGGCAGCGTTTTGATTGGGCAACCATCATCTTTAATCATGTAGATGCTCATATAAGGAAGGTAGGGGAAGATAGTCATTTTTATATGACATGTTTTGTTCTATGGTCTTTGGTCCAACAACATGGAAGAATTTGGGGCCTGAACACGGTTGGCATCCTTGGAACATAGACGAGGCAATCTACCCCATGGGATCATTTCCCTAGATCCAATGACATGAATGTTTCTAGAATTTTTGTAGAGTAAATGACGCCTTCATTTTTCACAAAGTTAAGGTGCTCATAAAATATGTAGGTTGCAGGATATCCCTAGAAGTGATAGCCATGATCATCCCGTGGGGATGTTACTTCATCCAATTTTTATAGCATACCTACATCCGGGTCACCGGGTTCACAGGGAACCCATTATTGTTGCCAAAACATTGCGAGGATAAGGTTCCTTTGTTGGAATTTTGTAGGAATATCCTTGAGGTACATGCCCTATTGGCTACAAAGGTCACCTCAACATCTTTCCCCATCAATTATGAAAAATAGACATGCACCCTTGCGATGGCCCAAAAAGCAGAGAATGAGTTAAGCAGTTTGAATTTAACCAAATTTTCACCCTGGTGCTTAAATTATGATATGCGCGGTCACCTAGAGAAGGCAATGCCCTAGGGATCTCAACCCCCTCAAGCCGCACCTAGAAGATTTTTGGGCACACTGCCAGGATGATTTTGATGTTTGAAACATGCATTATATAAGGATGTCATAGGGCATGATGGAGCGTCTCAGCCTCCGGGCATTCCCACAGAATTTTTCTTACAATAGGTCTCTTGAAGACCTTGAGTATAAAGAGTTAGGAATTGATAAGATGGTTGTCCCAGCGGTGAACTGGGAAACCCCAAATATTTTTTCTATTGAGGCCTATCTGAAACCATTATCGAGCAAAGCCACACTCATTTTGTAAGAGTATGTCTAAAAAGCGTCCACTTGGACGCACATCTTAAAGGGGAAGTCATCTTTGGATCTCGGGCGGTGGAAAATCCAAATGAAAGCATAAGGTTGGCACGTCATCCCAACCATCTGACCTGCCCCCAGAGCCCCTCATAAGGCAATTAGATGAACAATTGGAGACATCTTAGAAGTTGGCGAAAGCAACACAATTTGGTGTGACATTTGGACTCAGAGCCACCTCAGTGGGCTCTCGATCCTAGAACATCAAAGTGCCCTCCCTCGTTACCTCATTTGTTTTTCCGTGTGATGAGGAGATTGAAGAAGACACAAATATGGTTGCCACCAGAGCACCACTCTAGAGAAGAAAGAAGCAAAAGGCTAGTAGGTCTTCCCCAGATAAGGACCTGAGTTCAGAACCTGAGAATGTGGCCCAGGTCCAGAAAATTTCTTCCACCTCCTCTAAAATAGACAATGCTCCAAAGGATCCAATGAAGATCTCATAGACAAATATCAACGATTTCTTCCACGTTAACGAATGGGGTAGCCCGCACATGACTGAAGAGAGAATAACTGAGGAGGTGGTACAAGAACATGATGCAGATACCCTCTGGGAGGTGTAAGAGATTGAAGAAGCGCAAAAAAATGCTCAATAACAAGAAAAGGAGCATTGACAAGAAGAATCCAATAAAAATACGAAGGAAGGAGGAAGGGACATTGAAGAAAAGAAAAGGGAACAAGAGAATAAAGGGATTAAGGAGCAATTACTGACCTCTAGGGAAATCAGACCTTTGGGACCAGCCATACCCCCAATTGTTGCACTCCAATCCAAAATAGGTGACCAAGGCTCATTGCCTCCTCCCGACACATATGAAGTAGAAGCCGCCTCAAGAATTCAGCAAGAGGGGGTCCAAAATGACCAAGTCTCCCATCCACCACCAGCCTCCCTGCTCACAGAAGATATCCTAGGGAATAATGTAAGAGCAGGAGAAGAACATATAGATAATAATCCCAATGACAATGTTGAGGAAATAATAATAGAGGGACAAAGCCCTTCATGATGGCTGGTGGAATCCTAGAGGAGGAAAATGAAAATAGAAATATCATCTCCTCTTCATTAGCTGAAATGTTGGCTGAAGAAAAAGTGGCGAAGAAGCCGAAGAAGGCCCGTACCCTCCATACAATCCTAAGGAGTCTAGTTGGAGGCATGGTGGAAATAATGGCAGCCCCACCACGAAACATGGAAGAATATGAAGTAACAACAGAAGAATATACCATAAAATAGACTCCCTTGGGCTGACGAGACCGGAGAGGAGAGTTGGACCTCCTTGATGATGCAAGTGGGGCCATCCATGAACGGTATAAAAAAGAGTACCAAAAGAAGAAAGAACACTAAGATTCAGAATCAAATCTCCAAAGAGTCTTGACAAAACTAGTATTCCCCCTCTCTTCTGCAATGCCAGAACCCTCTACCTCTAGAACACCGCTACCACGGGGAAATATAGATGCACTATAAGTCATGAAGAAGAAATTACTAGTAGTGGATGAATGGTTAGCTGAACAACTGGAGGCGACGAGGAGATTTTTATTAAAATCTCTCCCGGACCTATATAAAGCCCAGAACATTGTCAACCAACTTAACGAGATCATTCCAGTGTGGCAAGTAGAGTCCAAAAAATATGAAGATTGGAAGGACGATCTCAGGGAAAATTTGGGACTAGAGGAAGATAATTTGGTTGAGGAAATTTTTTTTGGGAATGAGCTTTATGAGTTCCCAAAGACCCAGTACTCCAGACTTGCATTCAGAATCAGGATGAACAAGCAACTGGTAAAGGTCTTAGACACTCATGTTGTTGTAGTCTGAGATTTGATGGACCAGTATGCGATATTTGTTCAGGAAACTACATAAGCAAACCCAATGAGCCCCGATACATACTCTCATCAATTCTTTATTAATTAAATTTGATGAGTTGGCTGATGCAAAATTCTGGCCATCAAGAGATTTTGATAGTTTGGTATGGGGAAGCTTTCCCAGCTAGTGTTGAAGGCTCATAATGCTGCCAGAATTGCCTCTGGGATGAAGACAAAGGTCAGGGATGCAAGATATTATCTAAATGAGGCTATGGACTATTTGAAGGAGGTGGATGAGGAGGGCATAATAAAAATACTTGAGGTCTTCAACAAATTTTAAGAACAATAAATTCTCCGGGCTCCAGAATTTCTCCTCCTATGAATCCATATTCTTATATTCATTAATCTTTGAGCGCAATCTCCCAGAGTCTGGAGTTATGAACTTCATTCTTTGTATTCTTTATGGTGGTCTGCATCGATGATTCTTCCAGAGCCAACCAACTGTTGTCCTAGATTATTGTTAGAATTTTGTTAGAGATTGAGTGAGTACAGTGCGGCCTGAAAGTGACAGGAGAAAGGTAAGAAACTGCAAACTTCTTCCCAACCCCCGAGGCATCGATCCAACAATTAATATCTGATGTACAAGGGGATTACCTAAGGGGATTACCTAACAATAGGGATCTTCTACTACATTTATGGAGAGCGTGGTTCAAGACACATAGAATGCACAGTCACATCCACACATATGATGATCTCTCCTTGGTGATTGATCCCCCAGATTCTTCTTCTTCCTTTCCTCCTCTCTATTTTGTTCCTTTAGACCATTGTAATATAATAAGAATTATTCTGACAGCATGGGTAGTATCGGCTGTAAATATTGTATTCAATGTAAATATGTAGGTTGTATAAGTCATAGATCTTGATGTAGATAGTGAGCCTTGTCTATAAATAAGAAGTCCAACACCATTCCAAAGAGTTGGCAAAATTGATGATTTTGTTGTCCATAGCGATTGTTGCACTCTTGTTCTTGGTTTAGTTGCTTGATTGATTTCAGTAGATTAATGCTCCCTTGGAGCCATGGATGTACCAACCAGTGATGCTTGCTTTTAAAGTTAATGAAGAGATAAAAGACTACTCTTGGTGTTTCACTTCGTGTCATCTCTAATTCTGGATTTAATGAATACCTTTCATGTTGTATGCTTCATTATGTCCTATGCTCCAGTTCCTTGGTAGTTAAATGATATGCTTTGCTTTCACTGCTAATGTATGTTTTGGTTGTGATCATACGTACATTTAGTATGATTATTGGTTCTTCTTCTCGAGCATCGTCGATCTTTTGAAGTTGACAATATGACTATAGATAGATGTTCACTCTAACTCTGGTTTATCTTTTGCATTTTCTTTGTCAAAGTTGACTATTACTTGCAGGAAGTCTTACCTGTTCTAAGTCTCTAATATTTGATGAGTATAAAACCAATAGGCCCCTTATCATAACTGAACCATCCCCACACCATTGTGACCCGACTACCAAGGGATTGGAGGCTAGGAGAGATTGCTTGTCGGTAAACCTCTTCAGGAGAAGTTGGCCAATACCACGGTACCTGGTGACAACTCTCACCCTATTGGCGCGACAATCACAAAGTACTGTCAACACCTTATAGATAATCTCCTCTGTAAATGCATCAAAATGGGACTATAAGTCCAAACAACACACCAAACATATTACTAAATAGAGCCAACCATCATCAACGATGATATATGTTTGAAAACTATTCACCAAATTTGGGCTACCACAACAAAAATTGACACTACAAAAAAAAAATAGACCCAAGAGAATAACCACACACTACCCATACTCCTATGATGCCCATCGAAAGGGTCAAAATAGTAACCAGATAGATCTACAAACAATATACAAAATGACACTAAGCAAGTGGAGTATGTTACTCTTTGTTGGTTTTTCCCACGGGTCCATTGACCCAATAGTATTTTGGATCATACTCCACTTTAGGATTTTTCTACATCTTCTTGTGCTTGACATCCAGCTGCAACTTCCTCCTCTCCATCTTGATACCACAAACATGCTCCTTCAGAAACACCCACCCCGTCACCGCATCCATCTTCCTTTCTTCCACATTAGACAAAACACTCTATTCTAGAAAAGTTTGAATGGAGGTTGACCCCATCCACCATATGCTAGAATCCCTCCTCTATACAAAAACCCTTACC
Organism: Thuja plicata; assembly: GCA_018584345.1. NCBI lineage: Eukaryota > Viridiplantae > Streptophyta > Pinopsida > Cupressales > Cupressaceae > Thuja > Thuja plicata. The sequence continues at coordinate 1,247,753 of MU224826.1, read as the reverse complement.
AGGTTTGGTAATGGAAACAATTTGCATCAACCTTTCGAGTCATTCTGAGTGTACACAAGCCTTCGTTATCCAAAATTCTCCCTATCTTGTGCCAAGATCTAGAGCCCATACAAGAAGCATGCAATCACTATCAATATTTGCTCGATACTTGTGATTATAATTGAGAAATTCCTCTCCAAATAATAGGTCTATAATTCTCCAAAATTCAATATTGTCCAGGATAAATACATTCTTCATTCTTTTCTGTAATATTTCCCCTATAAAGAAATGTTGTTGATAGGTCATACGCAAGGTGAAATTGTCTTCCATTGCACCAATACTCCACCTAGCACAAAAATTGCTATGCAAACCCCTGATAAAACTAGATATCCAACAATTAAAATAAATAAACCTCCTACAACTCACACATATGCTGGTAACATCATATCAAGGAGAGGTCGTGGGTATGGCCTCAGAGCACACCATGTTCCTTAGATTTAAGTGTGTGCCATTTCATCATCACCTGAAATGCAAACTCTACACACCTGATTTGTCCATTATATTAAATGAATGTGAGTATCATCACATGCATCGACATAACTATTCATAATGTTTGGCATGAACAAGGGTATCATAAAATAAAAGAGTAGTAGATTAGATCAACATCAATCCATGCTCACTATTTATCATCCCTCCAAATTTTAAAGTCACCTTCCAATGGACATGGGGATGGCAATTAAACCTTAGCACATTTAAAGGGCCAAATAAGATTAATAACGGTTAGTAGCATTAATGCAGAGCCAAATTTGAATTCAAATGAAGGATGTAAACATTGGTCGCTAAAGATTGATTCATCTCAAATCTTCAAAACACATCCCAAATTTTGAAAGGACATCACTCATTTCGAAAGAGTTTCATTTATATGATTACCTTCCCGAAGAATGTGTGCGATCTTAAAATCTTTGAACTGTCCCAACTTCTGATGAACAATATTAACAATCTTATCAATAATCCATGTATGAATCTTTTCCATGTATGAATCTTCCCCTTTGAAATGGCATTAACTATTACTTGTGAATCCCCTTCCTAATGTATCTGATCCACTTCAATCCTCTGAGCCAATTCAAATGCTAGTAAAGATGCCATCACCTTTGCATCATTATTTGTTCAATTAGCAAGCTTGCATGTAGCCAAAGTTATAATGTTGCCCTCCATATCATGTGCCACACACCTTGCACTTGAGGGGTCTGGATTCCCTCTGGAAGCTTTGTCAAAATTAATTATGATCCATCCTTGGTTTGGTTTTCCCCACTAAATTCTCTTCGTGGTCCCAACATTAGGATTAACCCTAGAATGCCCATAAACAAGCATTTTTTTTTGACAGGCAAAGGCCGAAGCCAAGATAATTTTATTAATCATAAAAATACAAGATTTCTTCTTTTACCGCGGGCACTGGTAGGAAAGAACATAGAAGAAAACCTCCAGTCTTTCCTGAGAAATAAAGTCCAGATCATACATAGTCTTGTTGAGGGCATACCCTCCTTTATTACAAATATGTTTTAATTTACACAAATTCTTATCAGAATAATTTTACAAACATATTCAATTGAGTGCTCTTTTCGGGATAACTTGGATGTGTCCATGCCTTCCTTGTAATCATTGGATTCCTGTAAAACACAATTTTGCAGTAACTACACTTCTACCAATGGTCAGAAAAATATATCTTTCACTGGATTCCTGTAAAACACAATTTTGCAGCAACTATACTTCTACCAAATGGTCAGAAAAATATATCTTAAAGCTAAATTATTAAAAGAATCTTCTTAAATTTTGAGTAGCAAATTATTACCTTGATAGATTCTCCCTTATGTTCTAACCATGCAATGCTTGACCAGAACTTTATGATTTGTTGCATATCCCAATCATTCTTGATTGTGTTTCTGTTAGAGCGTATTATTATTTTATATTATAATTATATATTATCAACTATTATATTATGTATAGTAAAATAAAATAAATTATATATTAACTAAAAAAATTATATCTAATATTTTTACTATAATATATATATATATATATATATATATATATATATATATATATATAATCTTTAATTATATCATTTATTTATAGAATAAATCTCTTTTAGTTTTTTTTTATGGAGGCTTTAGGAACCCGATACGGGCCCACACGTGCCTCTTTAGCTTAGAGCCAAGGACTGAGGAGCATCCACGCTACCAAATTCACCTGGGGCACGATCCCAGCCTCATCCCTTATGATGTCGAGCCTTGCACTCAACAAGACTTGATCCCTGGTGGGCTCTTTGTGAACCATTTAACTTCGCCAGTAGACCAAGGGCCCATTGACATCTCTTCTAGTTATTATTATAGATTTTATATAATTTAATAAAATAGGTAAAGAATATATTTATTAGTCATGCTTTAACTATGGAATATCATATTTTTCATTGTTCTATATAATTCAAACATCTGTACTCTATATCTCTATTGTCCCCCTCTCTATAGCTCTCTAACCTCTTTCTATATCACTCTTTATTACTTTTCTCTATCACTCTTGCCAT
>MU224826.1:1215932-1232602 GCA_018584345.1 Thuja plicata | reverse complement strand
TAAGTACAGGTTTTGGAGGAAGTTGAAACATCATCTAGGGTTCAGTTCTGAGCTGCAGTAAGCTGTAGGAGGTGTTATCTGTAAAGGGTATAGAGAACTGAATGCAAAAGAAGCAAGATGGTTTGTTCTAGATGGCAATGGTTTGGTGAGCTTCTAACCTAGAATTTTTACAACCCTATTTGCTGGAGTTTTAAACCATTCTAGGTTTTACCAAGGTAAGATCGATTTGTTGTGTATTTTCTGATTGGTCTCTTTCACCATATTTCCCATTCAATTCTTCATTTCCTTTATTGAATATCCAGTACAGATAATTCAAGGAATGTTTGTGCATAAGCCAAGTACCTAAAATCTGCACATAATTAATTACGAGCAGTCCTAGACTAGGTAGAGTCTCTATTTATGACTTGGACATTAACATAACCAGGTAGGTACAAATCACTAATGCGGCCCTGGAGGATAGGCCATTAAAACTAAGAAGAATTTAAACAGCTTGTTAGCAAAATTTTCGGAATTACTTGACATAGCATTATTCCTACCACTTACACTTACTGATTGTCGGATAGCTTATGCCATTTTGACTTGAAATTGGGGCTGGGGCTGTTAGCTGAAGTGCTGGATATAAACATATGCAATTGAGAGAAGGCACGAAGCAAATAGAAAACTGAAAAAAACACAAAAGAGACGGAATGCTAGAAAAATCTAGAAAACCTGCAAAATAAGAGATGGGGAGCTAGAGGAGGTAGCTGCTATGATGCACGAGAAAAGGGATAGGAAATACAGGCCTTCCATGATGATCCCAGTACTGAGGACGAAAGGTTTGTGCCTTGTTGGTCCTTTTGTTTATAATTTCTAAGAATAAAACTTTCAATTCATCTAGTGAGTTACTACAATGCAAATCCTACGAGTCCCTACTAGGGAGTTGCACCGTGTATAAGGACATGACGTTGAATTCAACCTGGCTCATATAACTGTTTTTTTGTAGATTTGAATTCTGTAAATTTATCTAAATGCATAATCTCAAAATGTAACCTGGATTTTGAGCATAGTGAGTTTACAATGCTTATCATACTGGTATGAGGGTCCACCATACTAGTATCAGCTTCTATAGGAGTTTATACAACATACCACCACTCATCTTAGAGTTGCATTTATAAGATAGAGAGGTAGAGGAAGACAATAACCAAGAGAAATGAGAACTATAGGCAAGGAAATATGTTGGAAAACTAAGGCTATGGAAGAAAGATTGTTACCCATTGATTAGCAGATGATGAAACAATGATGACAACCCAACCACATCTTGGGTAATAATGTCTTAGGGAGTAGTTTATTGCCATTTTGGTGAAAGAACATCAACATGAAAATTTATGGTTTTCATATTACATGTTTAACTACAACCAATGCAAGATGGCTCAACTTACACGGTAGTTCTTGTTGTGCCTTGCACATAAACTCCATTTTGCTTTTGGAAAAAATTGGATCCCTTTTCTATTTTTTCTTTTGTTTGGTCTTATTCCCTTAGTTTCTCATGTTCCTCTCCTCAGTCATGAATAATGTGTTTTAATGTTAAATGGTGGCTAGGTCTCATGTTCTTCAATTTGTGGCTATTTGCAATTTGTTTGGACCTTTTCCTTGGAAGAATTTCAAATGTCCAAGTGTTTGCCAATTGAGACTTATGAGGGATAGCAGAACATCAAGATTTGATGTTCCAACCTTCGTGGGTCCTTGCCTTAATAGCACTCCTCACTTTGTTGGTGAAATGCTCATAATTGTAAGGAGACTATGTTTTGCGAGATATTGACCCTCTACCATACATTGTCTTCATCATCCCTTGAATTCGCCACAAAGTATTTTAGGTCAACGATTTGTGCCTATATCATTCAAACCTCCCATCCTCCTTCAATTCGCCACAAAGTCTTTTAGGTCAATGCTTTGCATTTTTGGGGATCTTGAAGTGGAACCAAATATATCTTAATGTTTCAAAGCATCCGCTTCCTTCACCCTTTTAGTAAATCCCTTTGGACTTGAGGTGTAGCTAGCTCTACGTAATTTCAATGTGGAACTTGACCTTTTTTTGCCTATTCATATCTGGTTCCAATGTTCTATCCCACACTAAATCTCCATTAAAGGAGGCCTTCAATTTTATCACATGATATTTTGGACTTCACGTTTAGAGGTTGAACTTTCACCCATGCTTGACATCTAGACCTCCTTAGTAGTCTGATGAAGTTCAAGAAAGAGCAGGGATGAGGAGCATCCACTTGGTGAATTTCTTGAAGAGTATTTTCTTGCAAGATTATAATCAAGACGTGGAGGTTCTTTGTTCCATTTTTATGTCTATACCTCTTGAACACCAATCTTTTATTGCAAACCTTGGTTGAGGCTGAATTTTTGAATAATATTAAACATGGGGGCTTACAAAGTTTCATTTGTCAACTTCCTTACGTAGATATTAGGAGGTTCTTGATCCACAACTCTTGATCCTTCAAATTATGTTATTCTTTGGACGAAGTTTTGGCCATAATTTATCCACATACCATCCAACATGGTTTCCTGGTACTTTTGACTCTTGGTCCTTGACATTTTGCATCCCACCATCCTTTTGGGATTGCAAGTACAAACTTATCTTTGCTTGCATACTTTGAGGTAAGAAGTATCCCAAATCCTCGACTATTGATACTTTTTTTTATATATCCTTTTGGAGTCAAAGTTGTGGAGATGTCGTTGTATTTCTACTTTTGGCATAAGTCATGATGTCTCCAGGTAACCCTTGGACTTTGACACTTCATAACGAGTTACCTTTCATACTTCCTTGCTCCATAACCTAAATGTTTCAACTTCTAGTCCCCAAGTCCCCAAATCTAGAAATGTTACCAAATCTTGCAAAGGTTAAAATTAAATTCAAATCCATGAATCTTAAGAGAGCGTAAAATTGCGAACTTCAACCCTTCAACTAGATATCTTTTGACAAACCTTCAAATATTTAGTTCCTCTCCAATATTACACAACATGCGTCACTATAAAAGAAAAATATCCGAAAAGCTATGTTAGCAAATTGTAAGGCTATAAACCTCCCTAATAGACTTATAAGTGAGCAATGAAGGTTATTGAATTTATCTAATCTCTAAATCCCTAACAAGTGGTGTAGGAGCACCTAGGCAAACTCCCAATGCCCAATCAATTTTGGCTTGTAATTGACTCTAGCCAAGTCAGTGTTTTTACTTTTGACCTTAGAAGGTCTAGCAAGGTGTGTAACTAGATGGACTAGTAGTTAGTACTAATCCAATCTAGTTTAGTTAGTTTTCGCTTAAATGCTTGTTTTGGCATTAGATTAGGGAAAGTGAGTCTAAATGTATCCTAGATTTAGAGGAGAAGTGGAAAGTGTCTAGAAAAGGATTTAATGACGTGTATTCATCGAATGAAGAAGGATACAGGTCCTAAAAGGTAGTTATGAGCATTTATGCAAAAGATGCTAAATGTTGTCATGGCAACATTTTGCAAGATTGCAAATGTTGCATGCAACATAGACAACTTTTTGATTCCTTTCAAAATGGAGGAAGGCAATCAATGCTAGTGGCCTAAAATGATGAAAGAGGCATCTTAAGATACTGCAAGGCTCATTTCCCGAGAAGAGAGAATTGTAATCAAGTTTTTGAATAGCAATAGAACTTTGGTTTTTGGTTTCCTGCAACAATTGAAGTGTTTTGAGTTAATGAGTGCTTTAATGGATTGAACTAACAAATCTAATGTTGAATTTGTGTTGAGTAGGAAGTTTTAAGAGTTTTTTCGTTCAGTGATCAAGTTCCCTAGAGTTGATTAGATTTCTTTTGTAAATTGTTTAGGAACTAGCACAGTTGTTGGGGTAGACATAGTAGTTTTTAGTTTCATTCCCCCCCCATAGAATCCAACCATGGGAAACTTCTGGTTGTGGATGAATATGTTAGGGGAGGCTATGTACAGTGTAAATATGCTAGGAGGAGTTGTGAGGAGTCGAGTAGCTATTTTTAAAGTTATTCCCTAGGCGAGTAATGCCTGTCCGGCTAGGTGTGTAACATAGAAAGATTTGGGTGCCATCGCAAGGGTATGTTTGGGACAAGAAAACCAAGTGTAGGTTTGGAAGCATTAGGGTCTAATAGAACCCTGTCTACGAGCTGAGGTCCTTACCATTCCATCTAGATAGATTTCTAGAGAGAAATCAGATGATTGTAACCAATGCACAAAAATAGCCCTATTTGACCTATATTTCAGGACAATAGTGTATAGAGGACTTAGGGATCTAAAACCTTGAAAATCTCTAAGGTCTTGGAAAAGGGTGTCTGAACCCTAAGTTTGTTTTTAGGGTTGTTTGAGAGTTTTGAGCAAGAATCCAAAAAACCACTCTGGATAGGGCTAATTGGGCTACTAGGCCTATTAGGACCAAAAGCAGTGTGAATTTGGAACTTGATTGTTTTGAGTTTGAAGACCCATTCAAATGGGATTGATAGGATGTCAAATGGATGTCTTCGTGATGAACATATACTTTGCAACACTGATGAGCAAGTTTTGAGTAGTTTGAGCTTGGAATCTTCCAAGAAGAGAGTATAGTGACAAGGAGTAATTTTAGTGTTGGAAATCCTTCAAGCTTAAGCACAAGGGAAATAACTCATGGAATGGAGTTAGAATAGTCTTAGGCTTGGAGACTTGAGACTATTAGGGTTCTAGAAGAGAAATAGGAATCCTATGTAGACTAGGACAAGAAGAATCCTAAGTTGAGTAAGTGCAAAGCAAACCTTGGATTACTTCCATCAACAAGACCATTTCAAAGATTCCTCAATTTGTAGAACCTTTGAAATCCTAACAATTCCCTACACAACAAAGCATATTGAATTGATTGTTGACAAGTTATGAAGTTTCCTGCCTCTCTTTAATTCCAACAAGGTTTGGGACTTAGCCAAATCATCAAAGTTCTAACAAAGTAAAATAAAGTAGGATGTTGGAGTTGCATAAGTCTCTACAACCTTCAAATTAATGCCTTGGGATTAAAAATGTTTAAAATTGTTGGAAAACATTAGGGCTTCCCTTAAATCCTCATAATTGGCTAAGTATGCCTTGATATATATGGAAAACATATTCAATCAAATATAATAAATTTCATCCATATTTTGTAGGACTTTGAACTAGAAATGAATTATTTCTATAGTACATGAAGCCACTATTATTGTGGTGGGTGTGGGAGTTGTTTCAAAAAGCACCAAGATGCATTTATTGCCAAATTTGATATTTGTAACTACCCTATGGTTTTCCCACATGTAAAAGTCATTCCCACATCTTGCAACATGTATTTTGTGCATTTTCACACCTCAATAAAGAGGGAACCCACACTCTCATGAATGTGATGAAGGGAACTTCATCTACTAGAAGGATTTACATGTTGCTTTGAGTACTCATACATGTGTGTTTCACACGTTTTTTTCATTCCTTGCAAGCCATTTTGCCATTGTTTTCCACCGTGATTTGTACATCCTAGATGTATGTCATTCATGATGAAGATCAATATGACTCATTCGTTCTTGCCAATGATGTTTTCCTCTACAAGGAAAACACATCTCTCTTTGTAAGGGATTAGATGTTCTTTCTTTGCACTAAGGATGCCATAACCTATAAATTTTAAATGCATGCCTATCTTTGTTTAAAAATTAGACAAAGGTGTATCTTAGCCCTACAAAGATCATTGCCAAAATAGTTCTCTACAAACTTCATAAAAATCTTGATTTAATTATTTTTGCAAACTATTGAACCAAAAACTAAACTTCTAAATCCTCACAAGTGGTGAACCATATGCCTCTAATTTTTTTTTGCATTGAGAATGATGTGCTTGCAAACATCATTGTAAGAATAATTTGTAACATCAAAATTAATTAATTAATTTTTTTTTGTGAATTTGTAGGAACAACACTTCAACTACACCCGGGAGATTGTTTGAAGAGGACTAGGTAATTCATCTTGGATGTCCAAGATTGATATAAGGTTGAAAGGACTTCACACAATATAAAATAAACACGAAAGATTTCAAAATAAGTCAACCAACATAACCAATGGGCTTTCTTCCTTTAAGAAAACTAACAAGATCCTAGGTGTTACAACTATCCAAAGACATCATCTACTCTTGTATGGCCTACATCCAAGACCTACTTTGTTATGAAGAGAAGGCGACCTGAATTTAGATATATGTTCATCGTTAATACTTAACAATCTAGTGGGCTATACTTGTCAACTAGATTTTGTTGTCTTGTGGACCTCTTGAAGATAGGATTAATGGGCTCTATATCTTCTTCTTCTATGTTGTCATGTCACACATATTCTAAACTCTTTGATCCACCTTCTTCTTGTCCATCTTCTAATCCATCTAATTGTTCTTCCATATGTTCATCTTCTTATTATTTTATCTTTATCTTGAAGTGTAGTTTTGTCCCATCTTTCTCCTTTAGCCATTCTTCACTCAAGTAAGCTCTAAACTCCATGGAAATCACATCTTAAAAAGGTTCATTTTTTTGGATTAGAGGATTTCAAAGCTTTTAACCTTCTACATTCTCATCGTAACCAACAAAGATACATTTTATAGTCTTTGAGTCTAGTTTAGATTGCTTCTTTTGAGATACATGAACAAAAGCCTCAACTAAAAAATTGCATGTGTGAAACATAAGGCCTTTTATTTATCCAAACTTCATAAGAAGTTTCATCAACAAGAGTTGAACAAGGAGATCTATTAATAAATAATAAGCAGGTCTTATAGCTTCTTTTTAAAAAAATCTATCAAGCTTAACACCACTGGACATTTTCCTAAATCTTTCCATAAAAGTTCAATTCATTCTTTTTGCTACCTCATTTTATTGGGCAGTATAAGGAGTAGTCTTATGCTGAACAATACCTGCATGCTTATAGAATTCATTAAATTCTTTAACATTGATCCCATTGTTTTATCTCAACACCTTTATCAGATTATAATCTGCGTATTTTTGAACTAAGGCTTTAATTTCATTAAAATTAGTGAAACCTTAAATTTTGAATGTACAAAATAATTCCATATGTATCTTGAGACATCATAATTGAAACTAAAATAACACTAAAATTTTCCTGAAAAATCAACATTCATTAGTCCAAACACATCTGAATGAATGATCTCTAATAATATATTAGCTTTATTATTTTCATTATAAAATGATGTTTTATTCTATTTACCAAACAATTTATTCTATTTGTCGAGCACACAAAGCTCATAGAAATCATTTTAATAATGTCAACCAATTTTTTAGTTTAAAATTGTTTTAAGACCTTTTTTTGACTTATGTGATGCAATCTATGATGCCACAACATACATGAATTTTCAATGCTATTCACATTGGTAGACTTACAAAAAGTAGAGGTATTAAGTGTAAATAAAGTCTGTATTTGAGATCCTTTAGCAATCACCAAATTCTATTTTACTAACGTACAACTAGAATTGTCAAATGCCACATGCATTCTAGAATCATTCAACTTTGATATTGAAAGAAAATTTCTCGCAAGTCCTACAATATGCAAAATATTAGTAATAGTGTTAGCTAAAATAAACAGACCAACAAGTGTAGTTTGAAATAAATAAAGCCTCAAAATTATCGCCATCCGATGAATTTTCCATAAAGAAATCTACATTCTTTTTCTTGTTCTTACAATATTTCTTCTTATGCCCTCTTTTGCTATAATTCCAACACTTCACCCTACTCTTTCTAAAGTTTTAAAACACCCTTTTGACTCATCCTTCCTTTTATCTCCTTTAGGCCCTTTCTCTTTGGACCTACCCCACACATGCAATACATTTTAGGAGCCAACATTCATGATATTTATTCTCATTTATTCTAAAGAAGTGTAGCAGTGAGACTATTTGTCGAGGGGCATTTGGTTTAATGACAAAATCATTGTAGTAGGTATCTAAATGGTGTGGAGCTAAAATATTCTACAATATAAAAAATGAGACTGACTATCCATCTTTGGCTCCGCACTAGCATTACTTATGGAAACAATTAGATTTTCCAAGATTCAGACAAAAAACAAAGCAAAAAACACATTTATCTTCATTTTCTATCTTATCATTTATTGATGCAAGTTGAATTGTAGTCAAATTAAAAACATTTAAATGATTTGCTATAGAATCACCATCCCTTTTTATAGAATACATATTCCTTTTGAGATATGATTGGTTAGAAAAAAATTAGTTTGATAGACTACACCTATCCTCTTCTACAACTTAAATATAATGTCTTTACTGGAGACATGTAAGCTGATAGAAATTGCAAGACACAACTAGAATTTTTCATTTGCCTTCTTGTCTAACTTCTTCGAATCTTCATCCATCATAGAAGACGACTTTGTATCTTGTGAAATTAGCAACCAATGACCTCTCTCTTCACGGAGATCCTCCATAGTTAACTTTCACATCTCATAATTAGTGCCATTGAATTTCTCAACATATTAATGAGAGTTGGTGACCACGGCATATAATCTCCTCCACAAATATACAAATAACACAATGCAAAATCTCTTACCGGAGTTCCAAAAAACCTTCAACACTTAAGATAAAGTGTCTCCTTCTCAATAGAACTATTAGCTCTAATGTAAATGTTGAAAACATGGTGAAACCAAACGGCTATAATTTCTTGTGAATGTGTTTACAATTATAAAACAAAGATCAACAAACAAGATAATATGTGATTACACATTCAACAAAAGCATAAAATCAATAATACCATAAGTGGCACTAGATTTACGAGGATAAAATCTCTAGCGAAATAAAAACTCCACATGAGAAAGAGGGTATATGTGCCTAAAATTTTCTCTACGCCTACCCCCCATCATCTAGTACTAATTGACAAAATCATCACCTAGCCTAGTTCCCTTCATCTTAGGATTGACATTTAAGTAAATAATCTCATTATATAACGAATCACATTTTCCAGCTCTTCATCATAAAAAAAAATAAATCACATTCCCCCAATTTTTCAGTTAAAAAATGGTTAAAGTAATTATTTTTTGCTTAATGATGCCTATATTCCCTCAACACTTGATCCAAGAATGAAAGAGACACAAGAACACTTATCCTTATGGTTCCACTATTCCCTCCACCAAAGCCAAGAATATAGCCCCACTAGATGCACATTTCACTTATCTTTATTTATCCCCACAACCACTTACTAAATAGGTAATATCACTATATCCATGCACATTTTAATTACCTCCATCTCAATCCTTCATTCCCTCCTAGATCCTCGGGAAATTCTCTCAACCATTCTCCATTCTTGATCTCACCATTAGATCTTGGTCATCTATTCCTCGTTCCAAAATTCTAGAAATTGAGGCACCTTCATCCATTTGACATCCGTTATCACTTGTGCTCTGTTAAAAAAAGTATCTTCGAGCAAAGGAGCATCCACATACCATCTTGTGATTAGAGAACAAATTTCAACAATAGAATCATTGCTCTCTTTTGAGTTTAATTCTTATTGTATTGCTTTCACTCTCTTGTTGAGTTCTATCTAGACATTTTACTTTGATTTGTGTAGGAAGTTAACATCACTTTAACTTTTACTTGCATCTCAAATACTCGGTGTTACATTTTGGTGACTTTGTGGGGGACATTATCTATTTTCTCACTTCATTTTGTGTGTTTATTGTTTTGTGACAGCTTTGGGGTAGTTGATTTTGAAAGCTTTTGAATAGTTTTCAGGAATCAACTTTGTATTGGTACACCAGAGAACAAAAAGAATTGTAACATGAAATTTATAGCAATCAAGAAACAAATTTGGTATATAACACATTGTTTTCCTTATTGAAAGTTTTTATGCTTTTGTGTGGGTTATAGGCCTCATTGTATAAATTTGTACAAAACACTATTTGTACCATACAAACTACGTTGAACAAATAGAAAAGATTTGATGTAAATCGATGACATTAATTTTCCATTAGTATGCAAACAACACTTTCGGTAAGCATACACCGAAAGACAGGACAAGAGCAAACCGAAGATCAAATATTAAGAGATCACCGAAGATGACTAAGTGCAAAGTGAACCAACGACACAACTTAGTGTGTAAACCAAAATTGAAAAACAGAAGGATAAAGAGGAACCCGACAAAGGAACCCAACATGCAAGATACAGTGCAGACCAACAAGACAGTTAAAGTGCAACCGACAAAACAAAACCGAAGGACAGTCAAGCATGACCAATAGACAGAACCGAAAGTCAGTTGCAACCTGCAAAAAGTGGATCTGACTTCCACGTCATATAAAACAAGTGTATTCTATTTATAGGGTATTTATTTGTTTTAAATCCATTTCTTTAGGGACAAGATACATGAATGTAAGTGCTTTAATCAGTCTAACTGATTTAAAACACATAGACTAGGAGATCTAGGTACAAGTTGTAAACCTGATCTTAGAGTTAACATTGTTTTTCTCAAAACTTGATGAACTCAATCCATCTATAAATAGATGATGCAATCATTCATTATTATCGATGTGAATAGAGAGGAGAAGATGAATGAAGCCAACGAGCACATCTATGGATCAGATTGAGAGTTTCAAGAACAAGAACAACAAAGGGTGAATTTGGTTAGCAAGAACCAAGAACAGAGCATACCGATAATCAGAGGTATTATTCAATCACAATTAGGTGATAATATTTTTCATGTAAACTAAATTGGATCTGTATCAACAATAGGAGATTGCATTTACAGGACAATTTGTAATTTTCTATCATTCTAACAAGTGGAGCAAAGTGTAAAAATCCTTTCAAGAGGTGGATTTAACAGTCCAACAACAAATCTCTTAACCGAGTGCACACTCAATAGTGTTGCTAAAGCTCTTAACAAAGTAGACTTTAACAGGTCTCCACTAATACTCTTTAACATGGTAGATCATCAAAAGTGATCAAATTGTAAGCCTTAACCGACCCCTTCCAATCTCCAACTAGTGAAGATTTTGTGGGTGCCATCCCCACCACAGTTTTTACTTCATTACAGGAGTTTTCTGCGATATCATATCTTGTGTTATGTGTCAAATTACTTTCATGAATGTTTGTATGAATGTTCACATGTATGTTAATGTTATGAATTGATATAACTCACATCAAGATAGTATAAATCAGATTGAATGGATATACAATTGATTCCAAAGGTTAATTGATAAAGGATACAAAATTTTTAGAGGTACTGATTCACCCCTCCCCTCTCAGTACATACTTCCCATCAATCCCAACAATTGGTATTAGAGCTGAGTCTCTTCTTGGAAAGCTTAAAGGCTTAAGAGAAAAGATCTTACAATGGAGAAGTACAGACTTGATAAAAATATTGAGAATAAAAAGCTTGAAATTCAGATGTTCTTTGAACAGTATAAAGAAGCTAGAATTAGTATGAGACAGCTGCTAGATGAAAGAAATAACATGGCATCTCGCTGCAATGAGATAGATTATCATGAGGAAGAAATACCAGATTTCTTTGAGTCTTTAGGATCAACTACAAGAAAAGCATCAGATACATCAGAAGAAAGCATCACAAGCCTAACTGAAATCAATCTACATCTGGCTGGACAAGTTAGATCTCTGCAAATCGGTCAAGAGACACATATGGTAAAGATGATTGATGTCATGAACAATGCTAGAAAAGCTGAACAATAAAGAACACTAGCTATTAATGATAGAAGGAAGATCACTGAAAAGCTACAAGAAAAAGAGTATGAAATACAAAGACTTACAGAGCATCACCATGAGATTACAAATAAGATTATTCTTATGAGTCAAGAGGCAAACATATTAAATGTTGAACTCATTGAAAGAATAGAAGATATCGGTGAACTGAGGGATGAGAATGAAAATTTGAAACATGAAATAAGAATTCAATAACAACATAATGAAATTATAAAGAAAGCTAAAGAAAGCAATAAAAGAATGGATGATTTTCTTTAAGGACAACAAAGATTCAACACCAATACCGATCTAGGTTTTACCAAGAATGGAGAATCATCAAATCAAATTGATCCAAAGAATGTCTACACAAATTCAAGACTAAGAAAGCTTACATGCAATCACTATGGAAAGAAAGGTCATACATCAAATGAATGTAGAGGCAAAATGAAAGGTATTCCTAAAACTACATCTTCATTCATAGGATTCTGTTATAAATGTAACAAGAAAGGACACAAAACATATGAATGTAAGTCTGAGATGAAACAACCAAAGAAGGAAACCTACATGGACAAGTATTGTCCTACATGCAAAATGAATGGGCACACAACTCTTGAATGTTGGAAAAAAAAAAGGCAAGCATGGAAGCCTAAAGGTCAAGAAACTCCCTATCAACCGAAGAGAGTTGGTAATTAGTATGTATGGGAATACAATACTTGGACAAATTGTACACCATGTGGAAGATATGGTCACATTGCTACAAACTGTATGAGACAGTGGACTAGAAATTCTAGAGGCTGGACTAACCCCAGAATGACATGTTTACACTGTCACAAAGTTGGTCATCTCAAGAAAGACTGCAGAGATCGAATGACATAGACAAGCACATATCCCAATGGAAACACCATTGAAGATATCTGGAGGGCAAGAGACAAAATGTGGATAAAAGCTTTAAACAATGATGAAGCTGGAACAAGCAATGCAAATGGTGACACCCGATCCAATGGATTTGATGACATCACCACCCCCACCTAAGCAGAACAAGTAAGTATGGAACTACATTACTCCAAGTTATTATTTTACATCAGTTCCATAATATGTTGATATAATGCCAAATTAGCATAAAGAAAGATGCATCATGGTGTTAGTTGTTAAAATCTGTGATAACTATTCTTTCAGGCATATATACCGAAATCCGTCGGTATACACTCAAAACCGAGTCTGCCTACACTTACCGAGAAGTGTCGGTTAAAAGCAAAGTTGCTAAGTATAAACCGAGCCTCGTCTGTAAACAAACAAATGAACAAGTTGTCAGCGACACTGAAACCTGTCGGTAAAAGCAAAAGGAATATCGACTGCTCTGAAATGTTATGAGTGTCACCGAAGGAAAGTGAAGTCTTCACCGACAAACTTAGTCTTCATACACCAAGGAGTTGGTAAGCATTTATGGCATGCATTTTAGGGCAACACCTATAAATAGGGCAACGTAACAACTCATTTGTCATGACAACCAGAGAAGAGCGACCAAGGCAATTTTTGAGCAGAGAGAAACTAAGTCACAGAGCGACCACGACTCGACAAACAACACTCCCAAGAAGATCATGAATCATTGCAAGAGTATACAGTAAGTTCAACAAACTGACAACTCTTTTTTTACGCATTTCGCAGGAAGCCCTAAATTCTAAAAATGGCCTCGACATCAAGAACTGTGAAATCCAAGAATGCAAAGAAGGATGAGTTCAAGCTCATTAATAATTCAGCATGTGAGAAACCTAACTACAAGATCCATCCTGAGGTTGCCTCACAACCCGACGATGCTGGAGAATTTTCACGCATACCAGCTAGGGTTTTACTTGTGGAAGACGTTCGATCTTTCATACATTGCAAGATTGCAAAGATAGGAACTTCAGAGGTAGAAGAAGCTTATAAAAAGCTATGTAATGAAGATGGAACACTGAAAGACGAACACAAGCACATTGAAGTAAAAGGGCTCACCAATGCCCTAATGTTCCCGAAGGTTTTCAAAATCGAATGGATTCGGTTAGTGCTAAGTCGAATGCATAACAAAAAGCTATGGCTTGATGAACCGAAGGTGATAACCCGAGATGTCATTGATGCGGTCACCGGTTACCCTATAACCAAGAAAGTTAAGGCACTAAAGCATCCACCAAAGGCCAAGACCAAGAAAATGGCATGAGCCAAATGGGATGGTAGAGGACTGAAAGTTACCACAATAACTGATGATGAGATCAACTTCGGTGCATGCGCTCTAGGATACAAATTCTTCCAAGCAAGAATATTGAACAACATAACATCAGGTGCAGTGGACACAACGTTCAAAATTGTGAAGAAGGGAATACAATTAGATTTATCTGAACTTCTGCTAAATCAGTTGAAAGACAATCTAAAGACTATTAGGAATGTAAAGTCAAACACTTGTAAGTTTGGCTCACTAATAATGTGTATATTCTTTTATTTTCAAGAAATATTCCCATCAGTTGGAGATGTGAAATGGGACAACACCAAACCGGTCACCATGCAAATCAGTGAGTACATAGCTACACTGGGAGATAACTTTTAAACAGTCATGGATGAATACTTCAATGTTTTCAAAGACCAAATGCAAAAGAGGGTAAGAATCCCCGAGCAACTCATTGAAAAGAATAAGGATGAAATATACTTCATGGTTGATACAGACAATACATACATTAAGCCTATTGTACTGAGGACAGCATGGTTAAAACCATTAGAGTATGAGATCAACATTGATCTTGCAACTAAGGCAATTGATGCCTTGATCAATGAACCATTGGATAAGAAACAACTGAAATTTGGAACATATGAAGAGGCCAAGACAAGAATAAAATCTGGCCTACTTGTTAAGAAAATTGTCAGAAAGAAGGACAAAATGGTGAAGAATCTCAAGAAGATACTGTCGGCAACTGAGGAAGAAGCTAAACAGGATAAAGAAGTTGAACAGGAGGAAGAAACTGAAGAATAGTTATCTGTCGGTAAAGATGAAGGAAATGATGAATCCGAGGAAACAGAGTCAGATTCACCACCTCCTCCACCAACTAAAAAGCCAAGGACAACCTCTGCTTCTAGGACTAGAAGCCAAACATTAAAGGATTCTACTCCTTCACGTTTAAAGAAAGGAAAGGTCAGGACATACAAAAGGAAAGTTGCCACACCGAAGAGAGGGAAAAACAAAAGAGGAAGGAAATTCATAAGAACCCGAGAGGATATTGAAGACACCGAGTAGGATGAAGCTGTAGAGGAAGAAAGTATCAAGGTACAAAATCCTGAATCTATTGATGACATATGCAAATCTATTGCAAACTCTGGATCTATATCAGATTCAAAGATCAGAAGATGGATGAAATTAGATCCAGAAGATAAGAATAAAGTAGAGGATGCCATCATAGCAAAAATGTACAAGTTTAAATTGTTATGTATGTGGAGCCTAATCAGACTCAGGTTCTTTCGGCATGGTTTCCCCTCAGACTTATCCACAGGGGATTGGGGGCAGTGCCCCCAAGCTTGGAGTCAAGGGGCAGAGCCCCTTGCGGGGTCTTGGGGTAGCGCCCCAGGCGGGGTCAAGGGGCAGAACATCAATTTTATATTAGTCGGAGTATTTTTTTCCCTAATTAGGTTAAGTAAAAAATACTTTTGAAAAAGGCTTAGGGTTTGAGATTGATGGTATGAGGGATTTTTGTAGCTTCCTGTGACGGTATTGAGTTGCAGGTTTCAGATTGTAATCACTGGATAATAATAAAGATATTGGATTCACTGTTGGTGGACGTAGCGCAGGGACTGGGTGAACCACGTTAAATTTCTGTGTTATTGTGTTCTCTTCTATGTGTTAATATTTGCATTTTTCTGCTTATTATTCTAACAAGTGGTATTAGAGCGAGGTTTTTTCATTTTTTCTTTCATCTATTCTCTGAAGCAGGTCTCACGAGTTAGTGGGAGAGTCTCTCGGTTAAGTGGGAGAAATGACAGACAAGGGTAGGCTGAAGGTTGATAAGTTTAATGGGAAGAACTTCCAGTTATGGAAGATGCAAATGGAGGACTATCTCTATTAGAAGGATCTGTGGATGCCATTAGAAGGAAAAACCAAGAAACAAGGAACTATGTCAGCAGAGGACTGGGAGGTTTTGGATAGGAAGGCTCTGGGATCTATTCAATTGTGCCTTGCACCGTCTATAACATTTAACATATCAAAGGAAACAATGACCATAGAGCTGATGGAGACATTGGCTAAGTTATACGAGAAACCCTCAACTTCCAATAAGGTATTTCTTATGAAGCGTTTGTTTAATATGAAAATGGGTGAGGGAGGATCTGTATCGAATCATTTAAATGAATTAAATACCGTCACTAGTCAATTTTCATTCGTAAAAATTGTATTCGATGAAGAGGTTAGGGATCTCTTACTTTTATGTTCTTTGCCAGAAAGCTGGAATAGTTTGGTTATGGCTGTAAGCAACTCTGTCTCTAGTTCAAATACTTTGAAATTTGATGAAGTTGTTGGTGTCATCCTAAGCGAGGAAATGCGACAGAAAAGCACAGGTGAAATTTCAACCTCATCAGGTTCTGCTTTAAACGTGGAGAACAGAGGAAGAACAAGTGAAAGAGGAAAAGGCCCTTCGCATGGCAAGTCACGAGGGAAGTCAAATAAAGGATGTTCTCAATCTAAAGGAAAGAAAGATTGCTGGTACTGTGGAAAGCCTGGTTACCTGAAGAAAGAATGTTGGTCTCGGAAAAACAAACAAGGAGATGGAAATGAAGATAACAGTAAGGAAGCTAATGTTGCAAGTAATACTTTACAAGATGCTTTAATATTATGTTTGAATAATGTTAATGATTCCTGGGTAATTGATTCTGGGGCTTCATTCCATGCTACACCCCATAGAAAATATTTTCAAGATTATGTTCAAGGTGATTTTGGACAGGTATATTTGGGTGATGATGAGCCCTA
>MU224826.1:1170077-1214000 GCA_018584345.1 Thuja plicata | reverse complement strand
AGAAATTAGCAAGGTCATTTGCTATGAAGGATTTGGGTGCTGCTAAGCAAATCCTTGGTATGAGGATTACATGGGACAGGAAAAATAGAACTTTGAATTTGTCCCAAAGTGAGTATATAAAGAAGGTATTGAAAAGATTCAATATGCAGGATGCAAAAGGAGTCAGTACACCTTTGGCTAGTCATTTCAAATTGAATAAGGAAATGTGCCAAAAGGCACAGGAAGAGGTAGATAAAATGTCTAACATCCCGTATTCATTAGCTGTTGGCAGTCTGATGTATGCGATGGTATGCACATGGCCAGATATTGCTCATGCAGTGGGAGTTGTCAACAGGTATATGAGCAATCCGGGTATGGAACATTGGAATGTTGTCAAATGGATTCTTTGATATTTGAGAGGTACTACTACAAAGGCATTATGTTTCATAGGATCCAGTTCTGCTTTGAGTGGATTTGTTGACTCTAATCTGGTAGGAGATATTGATACAAGGAGGAGTACTACCGGGTATGTTTTCACTGTAGAAGGTACTGTAGTCAGTTGGATTTCTAGATTGCAGAAGGTTAATGCGTTTTCAACCACTGAAGCTGAGTATGTAGTTGCTATGGAAGCTAGCAAGGAGATGATTTGGTTACAATGTTTTCTAGAGGAATTGGGTTAGAAGCAGGAAGATCACCCTTTGTACAGTGATAGCCAGGGTGCCATTCATCTTGCAAAGAATTCTTCTTTGCACTAAAAAACAAAGCACATACAATTGCGATATCATTTCATTTGGTCAGTTTTGGATGATGGACAGTTAAAGTTGGAGAAGATACATACAGATGATAATCCAACAGATATGTTTACAAAGGCAGTGACAAGGGAGAAGCTGAATTCCTCTTCAGCTTTGGTTGGTCTTCTAGACTGAACAGAATAAAAAAACAACAGAGTCCAGGGTGGTTTCTTTATTCCAATGGGAGCTATAGGTTTGGTCGATCAGTCTCCAAGTGGGAGGATATTGTTGTGGAGTTTGATCAGTCTCCAAGTGGGAGATTGTTATGTATGTGGAGCCTAATCAGACTCAGGTTCTTTCGGTGCAGTTTCCCCCCAGACTTATCTACAGGGGATTAGGGGCTAAAAATACTTGTGAAAAGGGCTTAGGGTTTGAGATTGATGGTATGAGGGATTTTCATAGCTTCCTGTGACGGTATTGAGTTGCAGGTTTCAAATTGTAATCAATGGATAATAATAAAGATATTGGACTCACTGTTGGTGGACGTAGCCTAGGGATTGGGTGAACCACGTTAAATTTCTGTGCTATTGTGTTCTCTTCTGTGTGTTAATATTTGCATTTTTCTGCTTATTATTCTAACAAGTGGTATTTAAATATGTGCTGATTTAGTTTGAAGGCAATCATGTACCAAGGGGACTCTTGGATAGACTATACTCCCGTTGGACATTTGCCTTGAAAAATAAAAAAGAGATAAGAGAGAGAGAGAGAGTACTTGTTTCTCTCATGTCACCTGAATCAAAGAAGGTAGAAATAAATGAAATTATGGAGAAATACAAAAAGGATTTCTCACCGAAGCTGAGAGCATACCAATTTTTTGAAGGAAAGCTTATAGAGCTTGAGCAGGATAGCCACTGGAAATGGTGCAAAATTATGAATAGACCCACTGAGGAGGAAAGCCCCAACAAAGACCTTCAACAACAATATTTTGACAAGGCAACTCAAGATGACACATCTATTGAGTTAGACAAAGAAGAAGATGATACAACCAGAAACAAGAATGCAGATGAATCATGGCCAGACACCACAAATGACAACATTGTGGACACTAATGTCATTGACATTACCGATGAACCAGCAAAGGAAGTGAATACAGATGAAGATGTCACTATTGCAAAGGACAAAACTGATGAGTAGGACACAACAATTGATACTGCACAAGTGAATATTCTAGGCAACATGCCAATATTGATACAAGCTATCAACATCCTGCAAGAATCAAACAAGTTACCTGAGAAAGATACTCCCAAGGATGCAGGGGAAGAAGTAAACAAAGACAACACCGATGGTCAACAAGACATCAGAGATACTCAAGATGTAACCGACACTGATAAGGTTACAGGAGGAGATAAAGAAAAGGATGTAGACACAAAAAATAAGAATACATAATCAAAGACTGATGAAGCTAAGGACACCAATGAAGGAGACAAACCTAAAGATGGTACTCCTAAGGAAACTGACACACATGCTACTGATGATGTAAAGGTGAATGTGGAGATGTCTACTGACACCTGACAAGCTGAAACCAACACCAAGCAACAAAAAGAAGCACAACAGGTCACTTCATCGAGCACAACTGAGAAGGCCGAGAAATTGGCAATGGTTTTACATTCTAGTGATTCACAGAAGAAGAAGAAGAATAAATCAAAGAAGAATAAGATGGAAGTCACATTGGATGAACTTATTGAAATACCAAAGTGTGACCCATCTACACTTGACTTTGAAGCATTACAAAAATATAGATAAATATGCCAAAGGAAGGCATTGCAGGAGAAGTTGAAGAAACAACATAGGGACTCCATGGTACTAGAGACAACATGGGACATATTACATCAAATTGTGTCTGATGTTGATATTGATCAGAACATGCCCATACTAGATCAATTAGCTACTCTAACCAAAGCAATAACAACTCAGAATATTGATGCTGAGAAGGCAATAGAGGAGAGAGTCGAGATGAAGTACCAACAAAAGCTTATTGAGAACATCAGCCAAGAAGTGGCAGTAAATAAGGTAAAGCTATCAGAATTCATCACTAAATTAGATCCAATAGTATCTGAAGCAATAACCTTGATTAAAAAATTGAGCACAATAGAAAAGTTCACTAAAGAAAATAGTGACAACATTGCAAACCTGGATACAAATCTAGCAAACAGTGCACAAAGCTTAACCACCGATGGAGACAATGCAGTTAAGTTGCATTATGAGAAGATAATTGAGATAAAAAGGTTAAGGAAGGAACTATGGGAGGCATAAACACATTTTAGGGAAGAAGTAATCAAGCTCCAAGCTCAACTTCTACCAAACCTTACACTGCTCCAACAACATATTAGTTCAGCAAGACAACTCATAGCAACTCCCGAGATGTCTGTAGCAGACAACATCAATGACATGCACTCAAAGATCACACTCGAGAACATGGCTTTGGAGAACCTCAAAGAACAATGGGAGAAAATGATGGAAGACATGAAGTCTTCACACTCCCACATTTTTGATAAGATTTAAAGGTAAAGACCTTTGCCCTTAATATCAAAAAAGGGGGAAAATGATATGAGTACAAAATACAAAAAGAGAAAATGATATGTATTCATTCATTCATTCAGATGGGAAAATGGAAAATATGTATATGTATATTCATATGAAAAATGATATGTATAAGGAAAGACATCATATGTACAGATATACTGGCATATACATAGGGGGAGTCATTAAATGACTAAGGATTATATATGTTGTATATATTTAACATTTTGTTAGTATTTTGCACATACCAGTTTTTGATACTAATGTCAAAGGGGGAGATTGATGACATTAATTTGCCATTAGTATGCAAACAAAACTTTTGGTAAGAATACACTGAAAGACAGGACAAGAGCAAACCGAAGATCAGATATTAAGAGATCATCGAAGATGACTAAGTGCAAAGTGAACCAATGACACAACTTAGTGTGTAAACCGAAATTGAAAAATAGAAGGATAAAGAGGAACCCAACATGAAAGATACAGTGCAGACTGACAAGACAGTTAAAGTGCAACCGACAGAACAAAACCGAAGGATAGTCAAGCATGACCGACAAACAGAACCGAAAGTTAGTTGCAGCCTGCAAAAAGTGGATCTTACTTCCACGTTAGATAAAGCAAGTGTATTCTATTTATAGGATATTTATTTGTTTTAAATCCATTTCTTTAGGGACAAGATACATAAATGTAAGTGCTTTAATTAGTCTAACTAATTTAAAACACATAGACTAGGAGATCTAGGTACAAGTTGTAAACATGATCTTAGAGTTAACATTGTTTTTCTCAAAACTTGATGAACTGAATCTATCTATAAATAGATGATGCAATCATTCATTATTATCAATGTGAATATAGAGGAGAAGATGAATGAAGCCAACGAGCACATCTATGTATCAGATTGAGAGTTTCAAGAACAAGAACAAGAACAACAACAACAAAAGGTGAATTTGGTTAACAAGAACCAAGAACAGAGCATACCGAGAATCAGAGGTATTATTCAATCACAATTAGGTGATAATTTTTTTCATGTAAACTAAATTAGATCTGTATCAACAATAGGAGATTGCATTTACCAGGTCAATTTGTGATTTTCTATCATTCTAACAAGTGGAGCAAAGTGTAAAAATCATTTCAAGGAAGGTGGATTTAACATTCCAACAACAAATCTCTTAACCGAGTGCACACTCAATAGTGTTGCTAAAGCTCTTAACAGAGTAGACTTTAATAGGTCTCCACCGATACTCTAACATGGTAGATCATCAGAAGTGATCAAATTGTAAGCCTTAACCGACCCCTTCCAATCTGTAGATAGTGAAGATTTTGTGGGTGCCATCCCCACCACAGTTTTTACTTCCTTACAGGAGTTTTCTATGATATCATATCTTATGTTATGTGTCAAATTACTTTCATGAATGTTTCTATGAATGTTCACATGTATGTTAATGTTATGAATTGATATAACTCACATCAAGATAGTATAAATCAGATTGAATGGATATACAATTGATTACAAAGGTTAATTAATAAAGGATACAGAAGTTTTAGAGGTACTGATTCACCCCTCCCCTCTTAGTACATACTTCCCATTAATCCCAACAATAAACAACTAACTAATAAGAAATAAAACATATATTCTATGTAAATTTTCAATTCTTTTAATTTGTCTGTCCTCTTGAGAGAACTTGTGAAAAGTGTTGTGTACATCATTAATTATCATTTAGATATAGTTTTAATTATTGAATTTAACTCGTAGAAGGTTCTTTATATATAATAAATGGACATTTAGATTTTTTTAAATGATTGCAATAATTAATCTCAAAAATCATACTACAAATAAATTATTTTTTAGCTATGAATGTTTGGGAAAAAATCCTTGTTAGTTGTCTTTACACACACACACACACACACACACACACACACACACACACACTAAGAAGAACATTATCTTATAGATTTGAAAGTTGAATATTCTTATTAATTAGCTTAAAATTTAATATTAGTATTATATTTGAATATATTATATTATAAAATTCTTTTAATTCTTATAAAACACACACCTATATACGTATATGTATACAAATCTCTCTCTCTCTCTCTCTCTCTCTCTCTCTCTCTCTCACACACACACACACACACACATATGCATATGCATGTGTGTATATATATATATACATATATATACTTATATGTATATGTATACTTGTACATGTACATATACATATACATATATGTATATGTATACCTATATGTGTACATATACATGTACATATACATATACATATACATACTCATATGTATAGGTATATACATACACATAAAGATACATATCGATGACATGTAACTGATTAAATATTTGAAGATGTTAAGTTGATCACCGAAATGCAGAAGGATAACGCAAGAAATTAATTCAAATAATGGATTATATTGTCATTGATGTCAACTTGATATAATCTAATCGGTTATAATCAAAGTGTCAAAAAATTTAGAGAATCAAAGAGAAGAAGATTATGCTTTCAGTAATGCATAAAAGATAAGCATTCACAATATGACTTCAAATACCGATGATCAATGGACACCGAAGGACAGAGATCACCAAAAGTCAAGTCACAGTGATGCTCGCGCAAGAACATCGACGAGCATTACCAACAAGCAGAATCACAAGCATAACTGACAACCAGAAGTGTAAACCGATGGAGAAGCCCGAGGAGAACTTGAGTGTTGACCGAAGCTATCAAAGAGTTAAACACCAAAATTAACTTGAGTTCAGAAATGCCAAAATATCTAGCTGGCAGAGCTAAATATAGACTTAACTGGTAGTTATCCTTGTTTTCATTGACAAGATAAAGCCAGAGATAAGTAATGGATTTAAAGCTATTTTGTCCACTTGGCAAGAAGATCTCTGCGAGATAAAACAAGATTTTTTCTTTAAATCTAATTGGCAATAATAGTAGATTACATCAAGATCAAGAAAATAAAGAACCTAACAACGCTGATATCATGTCTATAAAGAGACAACTCAATTCATTATAAATTGTGGTGGGTGAATGAATGAAAAGAGGATGCTGAAGAGAAAATTCATAGTCCTGATCAATCAAGCTGAGGAAAGAGCTAAATTTTTCTACGGACACTGAAAAAAAAAGCACAACATCATCGAGAAGAATCAAAGTGGTGAAAAGGTATAATTTGATATATATTGATCAAAATAGTTTAATGAGATTACAATTGATCTGAAAAATCTGCAAGTATAAGTTGTATATGTGAAGAGATCATACTATTTTAGTTTAACCATTGATTCAGAAAGTCTCTTAACTAAGAAGGATTTAAAGATCCTTTCTATATTGAGATACATCCAAAGGAGTATCAAAAAGTTTGATCATGAAGATAGCATGAGATGCCAGATACCTATTGACAGGTCAAGTGAGTGTTTGATCAAGGAAGGTAGCATAGAGAGACCCGATATCAAGTGAAAGACTAAAATTTTAAATCCTCTAACAAGGTCACACCTAACAATGTGTTTGTAACCTTTAACAGGGTTGGCTCTTCACCGAGCTCACTTCAGAAGAGTGAAAATTTTGGGTTACCGGTCCCAAGTGGTTTTTCCCTTAACAGGGTTTCCACATTAAAAATCCATGTGTTAATGTGTTTATGAGTCATTACTTTAGTGTTTTGCATTACACATAATTTAACTGGATTGATTGGTATACTCTAGATTTTACTGTCTTTTGGTAAATTAATAGACTACTATTCGGTAAACATAAAGTAGAAGGTTTAACAAAGCATTCCGAGCAGTAGTAATTTGATAATAGTATTTGGAGGCATTCATCTTATAGGACTGAAGATAACTAGAGGCTTAAGATTGTGGTACTAAGTTTTTTGGGTTGATTATTGGAATATTTTTGAGGCCACTGATTCACCCCCCTCATAGTTATTACTAACAATTGGTATCAGAGCTTGTGTGCTTAGAAAGGGAGTTTAACAGCTCAAGCACAAGATCACAAGATGAACAGACGAGATGTGCCCAAGTTGAATAAATACAACTTTGCATCATGGAAAAGCAGAATAAGAATCCACCTATAAGGTATTGGGAATGATATTGTTCAATACTTAGATATTGAATATGTGTTGCCGACATGACCTCACACTCTTGAGTAATTATGAGTAAAGCATGATCATAATTGCATGATATGATAGAACTTGCATCATCACTCTTCGATGTTGAGTTTGAAGATGTCAAAACATGCACCTATGCAAAGCAAATGTGGGATAAGTTGAAGCTATTACATGGAGGAGATTCCAATGTATTAAGAGCAAAGGCAAAATGACTAAGAGGGAGGTTTGATGACCTAAGGATGAAAGAAGGATAAAACATCACTCAGTATAGCTGCAGAATCAAAGAGGTAGTAAATGCTATCCAAGGAGTTGGAGGTGTAGTTGAAGAGGAGACAATGGTAAGTAAAATCTTAAGAACCTTACTGCCTGTATATGCTATTAGAGTTTCTGCTATTCAAGAAATGAGAGTAGTTGCAAACAATACAGTTACTCTAGATAGTCTGATTGGTAGACTAATTTCATTTGAGATGAATAACTTTGATAATAGTGTCTTACCATCTATAGAATCTACATTGAAATCTTCTATAAAGATAAGTAACTCAAGTCATAGACATGCTGTTAGAAATGATAGTGACAATGATAATGAGGATCAAGGACTCGATGAAATAGAAGAACTAATGGCAAAAAGATTGCAGAGAGGCAAAGGTAGATACAAAGGTAAATTACCACTTATATGTTTCAACTATAAAGAGGTTGGACACTTTGATGCAAGATGTCCAAACCGAAGAAAAGATGACAGAGGAAATGACAGATAATATGAGAAGAAGTTTGATCAAGGTGATAATAGAGATTACCGAAGCAACTGACAATCTGACAAGAGAGATACTCGAGACTACAAGGAAAAAGGGAAGAAAGCTTGCTACCTACTTGAGAACAGAGCTGATGAAACCGACACCGAACTAGAAGAAGACATCAAGATGGTATTTGTATCCATGAAGGATGATTCAGATGAAGATGAAGAAAGGTATGTAGAAACTGCACTCATATCTAAAGTTAGTAAAAATGATGTCTGGATCATAGATAGTGGTTGTACTCACCACATGACCGGTGATAAACAAAAGTTTGAGACTTTTGAATACTATAATGGTGGTTCAGTGAGAATGGGGAATGATACACCTTGTCTAGTTGAAGGTAAAGGAACCATAATATTGAATAACCTGATAAAATGTGAAAATGCCTACTGGGTAAAAGGACTGAATTATAATTTGTTAAGTGTTTCACAGTTGAACAATTCAGGTCACAGACTAGTATTTGAAAATAAGAAGGCAAAGATCTTCAATGAATTAGGAAGATTGATTGGTACCGGTGAGCAGACAATAGGTAACCTTTTCTATCTTGATGACACTAACACCACTTGTTTAATGGATAGAAATGAAGATATATGGTTGTGGCACAAAAGATTGTGTCATGTGAACTTTGACAACATGATAAAAATAAGAAACAAAAGGAATGTTAGAGGCTTACCGAGCATATCATGTGCAAGAATTTTCAAAAAGGTAAGATGACAAAGTCTAGTTTCAAAAGTAAAACCCATACATCTAATGCAATTCTCGAATTAGTCCATATAGATCTATGTGGACCCATGAGGACAAAGAGCTACTATGGAGATAGGTATTTTATTCTCTTTGTTGATTATTATTTTAGAATGATGACAGTCATGTTATTAAAAGATAAATCAGAAGCATTTAAGATGTTTAAATGGTATAAAAAATTGGTAGAAAAACAAAGTGAAAATAAATTGAAATGCTTAAGGTCAGATAGAGGAGGGGAATTTACTTTAGATGAATTCACTGACTATTGCAATGAGAATGGAATTAAAAGACATTTTTCTGCACTAAGAACACCACAACAAAATGGAATTGCTGAAAGGAGAAACATGTCAATTGTTGATTGTGCAAGAACATTGATGATTGAGAAAAGAATCACTCAAAATTTTTGGAGGGAAGCTGTCAGTACTTCTATCTACACACTAAACAGAGTACAATTGAAGAAGGACACAAAGAAGACACCATATGAGCTTTGGTATGGTCATACACCCAATGTAAGTCACTTCAGAATCTTTGGTAGTCAATGTTATATATTGAAGGATGATAGAAATGGAAAAATTGAATGCAAAAGTGAAGAAGATATCTTCCTAGGGTACTCAACCAAAAGCAAGGCTTATAAATGTCTTAACAATTCATCTAACAAAATCATTTAAAGTGCAAATGTGAAAATAGATGAATTTGTAGAAAAGAATGATAAGGAAAGAAAAAAGGAACCAAAGGACTACAACAGGTTTGTTTATACAGAACTTGACACTCTACCTGAGCAATAGTGTGTCACTCCTGAGCATTAGAACATTGGACCCGAGCATTAGGCTGTAATTACCGAAAATCAAGATAATACTCAAGATGATGTTTTGAACAATGAAGATGAGAATGAAGGTTAAGAAGATGATCAGAATGATGAACACAGAGCTAAAATGAAACTTTCCAAGTATGTCAGAAGACATCATCCACAGAACCAAATCATTGGAGACAAAAAGGCTCGAACAAGAACAAGAAGTAAGTCACTTAACACCAGATGTTTACTTTGTGATTTTGAGCCTAAATTTGTTAACAATGCACTTGAGAATGAAGAATGGGTCAGTGCTATGAATGAAGAAATAGAACAGATTGAGAAGAACAATACATATCTACACTAGTACCGAGACCAAATGACAAGAATGTCATTGGTACCAAATGGATATTCAGAAACAAGCTGAATGAGAATGGAGAAGTCACAAGAAACAAAGCAAGATTAGTATGAAAGGGATATGCACAAGAAGAAGGTATTGATTATGGAGAAACCTTTGCACCCATTGATAGAATAGAAGGAGTTAGAATCTTACTTG
The DNA here is from genome assembly GCA_018584345.1 of Thuja plicata. Lineage (NCBI taxonomy): Eukaryota > Viridiplantae > Streptophyta > Pinopsida > Cupressales > Cupressaceae > Thuja > Thuja plicata. The sequence goes on along the minus strand of MU224826.1, from coordinate 1,203,728 downwards.
CTTATGCTGCATTTAAAAGATTCAAGGTATACCAGATGGATGTCAAATCTGTATTCCTAAATGGAATACTAGAAGAAGAGGTATAAATTGAACAACCAGAAGGGTTTGTTGATCCAGACAAAAGAAACATGGTATATAGACTACATAAGGGCTTGTATGGATTGAAACAAGCACCGAGAGCCTGGTATAAAAGACTTCACTCATATCTCATTACCATAAATTTTTTTAGAACAAGTGAAAATAGCAATATGTACTTAAAATAAGATACCAATGGTAATATTCTGATTGCTGAAATTTTTGTTGATGATATCATTTTTGGGGGAAATGAATTGTTATGCAAATCGTTTGCTAATGAAATGAGAAAGGAATTTGAAATGTCTATGTTTGGAGAGATCAAATTCTTTCTTGGTCTACATATTCTTCAACAAGATGCAGGCATATACATCACTCAGTCCAAATATATCAAGGAAGTGCTGAAAGTATTCAAGATGGAAGATTCTAAACCAGTTGGAACACCTATGGATACCAGATGTAAGATGACAAAAGAAGACAAATCCAATGAGGTAAATCAGGCCTTATATAGATCAATGATTGGAAAACTGATGTATGTTGTTCATACTAGACCAGATATAACACACGCAGTTGGAATAGTTGCAAGATTCTCTACTGATCCCAAAGAATCACATATGACTGTTGTCAAGAGAATTCTGAGATATCTGGAAAACACTGAGGACTATGGCTTAAGGTACAAAAGTGAAGGATAATTTGAGCTATAAGTCTATACAGATGCTGATTAGGATAGAAACATTGATGACCGAAAGAGCACAAATGGAGGAGCATTCTTCATGGGTGATAGAATTGTCACATGGATCAGCAAGAAGCAAGGATGCATCTCTCAGTCTACTGTAGAAGTAGAGTATGTGGTTGCTGTTGCAAATTGCTCCAATATTGCATAGATCAAACAATTGCTGAAAGGTATGAATATGAAGATCCTTGAACCAGTATTTATCTATTGTGATAATACCAATGCAATTAACATTTCTAAGAATCTAGTCATGCATGCTAAGACTAAGCATATTTATATCAAATATTACTATCTAAGATAACAGGTGCAAGAAAATGAAGAGACACTGGAATATGTTCAATCAAAGGAACAATTAGCTGATATATTCATCAAGCCATTACCAAAGGATACATTTGAGTACCTGAGACAAAAACTAGGGGTCCAACCCTTGTCTATCGGTCAGTAAGCTGACTAGGAGGTTGCATCAGCCTATACCAAATTTGAAGATCAGTGATGTTGATGCAAATGCTGAGATGGACAACAACAAATACATATGTACATAGTAAGGTACAAATATGCACCAAAAATCAGAACAGTGTATTGCTGATGGATAGGGAAATTCAAGGAATATATTATGCAAAGGGATGGAACATGATATAGATGATTAATTTGTTTGGCATTGTTGTCAAAGGGAGAGATGATCTCATTATCATATAAAGGGAGAGATGATCTCATTATCATATAAAGGGAGAGATTATTTCATCATCATAAGGGAGAGATTATTTCATTGATCAGAAAATATTATATCATTATCCATGAAGGTGAGGTTCCTGAGAATCAGAAGGTAGAGTTAATCAATATTCTAAGGGAGATAAATTGATTACATATGAAATATCCATCTAAGAGAGAGAAGTAATAAAGGGAGAGAGTTCAAACAAAGAGAAAGATTATTGTCAAAAGAAAAAGAGATTATCAAGAAGAGGAACAGTCAAGGCAGAGAACATATCAGAACAGAGATATCAGATGATACATCTATCCAGAGAAGGGATTGAAGATTGAAGACAACCACTCTGCATGAAAAAAAATCTAGGCTATTTTGAGCTTACCGTGAACCATACATTTGTAATAGTTACATTAGGAAAGCTTGATGAAACTGTATATTTCATATTGTATTTGTGATAGTGTAGTATGATAATGTAGTATGTTGCCATCAATGCCAAAGGGAGAGATTGATGGAATGTAATTGATTAAATGTTTGAAGATGTTAAGTTGATCACCGAAATACAGAAGGATAATGCAAGACATTAAATCTGTTAATGGATTGTATTGTTATTGATGTCAACTTGATATAATCTAATCAGTTATAATCAAAGTGTCAAAGACTTCAGAGAATCAAAGAGATGAAGATTATGCTTTCAGTAATGCTAAAAGACAAGCATTCACAATATGACTTCAAACACCGACGATCAATGGACACTGACAAATAGAAATCACCAAAAGTCAAGTCATAGTGATGCCCAAGAAAGAACACTGACGAGCAGAATCAAAAGCATAACCGATGGCCAAAAGTGTAAATCGACGGAGAAGCCCGGGGAGAACTGGAGTGTTGACCAAAGCTATCAAAGAGTTAAACACTAAAATTAACTTGAGTTCAGAAATAACAAAATATCTAGCTGGCAGAGCTAAATATAGACTTAACTGGTAGTTATCCTTGTTTTCATTGATAAGATAAAGCCAAAGATAAGTAATGGATTTAAAGTTGTTTTGCCCAGTTGGCAAGAAGATCTCTGCGAGATAAAACATGAGTTTTGCTTTAAATCTAATTGGTGAGAATTGTGGATTACGTCAAGATTAAGAAAATCAAGAATCTAACAACAGGGATATCATCTCTATAAAGATACAAATCAATTCATTACGAATTGTGGTGGGTTAATGAATGAAAAGAGGATGCTGAAGAGAAACTTCATACAGTCCTGATCAATCAAGCCGAGGAAAGAGCTAAAGTTTTCTGTGGACACCGAGCAACAAAGCACAACATCACCGAGAAGAATCAAAGTGGAGCAAAGGTATAATTTGAGATATATTGATTAGAATATTTTTATGATATTACAATAGACCTAAAAATCTACAAGTATAAGTTGTATATGTGAATAGATCATACTGTTTTAGTTTAACCATTGATTTAGAAAGTATCTTAACAGAGCAGGATTTAAAGATCCTTTCTATATTAAGATACATCCAAAGGAGTATCAAAAAGTTTGATCATAAAGATAGCATGAGATGCCAGATACCTATTGACAGGCCAAGTGAGTGTTTGATCAAGGAAGGTAGCATAGAGATGCCCGATATCAAGTGAAAGACTAAAATTCTAAATCCTCTAGCAAGGTCACACCTAATAGTGTGTTTGTAACTTTTAACAAGGTTAGCTCTTCACCGAGCTCACTTTAGAAGAGTGAAAATTTTGGGTTACTGGTCCCAAGTAGTTTTTCCCTTAACAAGGTTTCCATGTTGAAAATCCATGTGTCAATGTGTTTATGAGTCATTACTTTAGTGTTTTGCATTACACATAACTTGACTGGATTGATCGGTATACTCAAGATAATTTACTGTCTTTCGGTAAATTAACAGACTGCTATTCGGTAAACATATAGTAGAAGGTTTAACAAAGCATTCCAAGCAGTAGTAATTTGATAATAGTATTTGGAGGCATTCATATTATAGGACTGAAGATAACTAGAGGCTTAACATTGTGGTACTAAGTTTTTTGGGTTGATTATTGGAATATTTTTGAGGCTACTGATTCACCCCCCCTCTCAGTTATGTGTGTGTATTTTATAAGAATTAAAATATTTTTTTAATAGAATATATATTCAAATATAATAGTAATGGTCATGGATAGGAGTCACCTCCCAGGCATGACCCTCAAATTTGATATATTTGAGGCTTATGAAAGGTTTAGATGGGATTTTCTCTTGAAGGTCCTCAAGAAAATTGGGTTTCAATTTAATCTGATTAGCCTTGTAAGAGAATGTGTTTTCATAGTTAAGTTTTTAGTCCTGGTTAATGGTGTACTTGTTGAATATGTCGAATAACTAAGTGGGGTGGGTGAATTAGTTATTCCCTCACACTTTACAAAATTTAACTCTATCGGTAAACTATTAAACATCAACAATAAAAAATTCAGATTTATCGGTTAAGCACATAAAACATCCACAAAAAGTGTAAACATGTAAACATAGGAACACTGACACATAGAACATCAAGATTTATGTGGAAAAACCAAAATGGGAAAAACCACAAAGAAGCTAATTCTCATGAAATGTAAACACCAGTTAAGTTGATTTGTAGAAAGGCTCACTACTAGTTGTGCTCATTGTAGGTAAGGTTCACTGCCAGTCGAGCTAACTAACCTTAAATATGAAAAAGATCACTACCAATACAAAGAGGATCACTACCAAGTATTTGAAACAAAATTGAATCCACCACTAAGATAACTGTCACCAACAATCTTCCACGTGCACGATCCACAACACATGTATAGATCTCCAAAAATAGATTCACAATCATTTTGCATATAAGCAAAAAATAAGCCACATGATAAACAAGAATCCTTTCCCTTCTTATATTGCCTGATGCCATCAACCATGTCATCCAAACATAATTTTAAATAGGTTGCACCAATACAATCACGCAGTGGTAAGGAATGAAATGCGAACCACCTCGACCAATACAACTTGCCTCACACATGCCAATACGCACGACCATCTCCAAATCCACCGATTCCAACAAACATGATGAACATGTTACATAACAACTCTTTAGGGGTAATAGGTATCACCTCATCCAATGGAAAGAATAATACCTAGGACTTTAGGGGTCATATGTTTATCTTTTAATATTACCTTTCCCAAAATGACTTTACTAGAATATCCTCAACATTTAGAGAAAAATCTCCATTTCTTTTTTTACTCCCTTTCCCTAAGAAAGATTTAAAATCCCCTTAAACATATGCTAGGAAACAAACCTTATAACATACACACTTTACTACATATTAAGGCTATATCCTAATCGACCTTTAATATGTCCATGCCAATTTTCTTTCAAAAATAACTCAAGCTTAATGATGCCCTAACCGTGACTTCAATCGGGAAAGATGCCACTGTTTTGGGATGTTTCTATTTGCATCAAGCTTGATTTGGTGGATTTGGAGCTCAACAATGGAAATATGTGGCAGTGAGGTAGGTGGATCATCTTCATTATTTCTTCATTTGATATCTTTGAGTATGGTATTGTTGTTATATCATTTCGTGCTTGAATCTCTGCATTGTTACTTATATTGCTAGGGCATCATTGAGCCCGAGTTGCTTCTATTTGGCTTTCTCTCTACATCTTCTTTGATGTGGTTGAAAAGGGATTGATTAGAGCATATTGAAGTTTATAAAATTGCTTCCAATGTTATAATACTATCTTGAATGCTTTTTATTTTGATCATGGGGCCGTAGCTTGTGCTAAGGCATCACTATGATTCATGGTCACTATCTTTCTTATGAGAAGAAAAAAAGATATGTTCTTCTGTTACATGTTGCTATTTTGTTTGTTGAGATATTATATAGTCTGAAAATGGAAGCACTTCCATTGTAGACTATTTTATCCCTCTGAGTATGTGGTTTGGGGTCATGTCAAATGCCTTCAATGGGTCTCTGACTTGGATATGGCTTTTCCCCCTATTCTGCCCCATTTCCCACTTCTCTCTGGCCTATTTCTGGCATCCTAAACTGCAAACCTGAGATTTTTGACCTCAGGGTCAAAATCAACCCTTACCTAGGTCAAGGTCGACCTTGACCCTGACCTAGGTCAGAATCGACCTTGATTCTGACCTAGGGTCCATATTTCAAGTTTTTAGGGTTTTCAGATGCTGGGCTTCGGAAAGATTTAATTCCCGCTTCCGAGTCGCTGTTTCGGTCTTCGGGGTAAAGAATCTTGAAATTATATTTAATATAGGTCCACTTCTATAGATATAGGTCTAATTGGAATTTAATTCTCCTATGTAGGCCTCTCTAGAAGATTGTGTCCTAGATTCATATATAAGGAAGTCTTCTCCTCTCATTTTCTCTAAGACTAACAACCATCTAAGACTTGAAAAAGGCAAGCTAAGATGCAATAAGAAATTTCATCCAACTAGTGTCTATGCATGATCTATTGAAGCAAGCATCTGCTCTCAAGCATTTAAAGACATTCAAGCATTCAATTCATCAAGGAGATCCATTGGCAGCCATTGAAGGATTCAAGCTCTATGGAGCCCTCTTGTTGAATATTTATCCATCCACATCCATGCAAGCCTCTTCCTATTCAAAGATCCATTCAAGATTGGTGTTGAAGATCTACAAGAAATTGATTTGAGACATCCTACATCCAACATTTTACATTCCACATCCATTTGGTGCATACATTCTTGTGGATCCACGGATTCGAATCCGCCATAAAGGTTTCTATACAAGCAAGGTGAATTTGTTCATTTACTTTGTTTATCTATGCAATTTCAATTCAATTATAAGGTTAATTCCAAAATTGGGGTTTGACCAAGGCAAACCCCCCAACAAAAAAACCATTTTTCTTGCAAGGATAGGTTCAGAACAACAAATTGGAGTGCAGATCCAGATACCCTTTTCGGAAAACTGTCAGGATCCAGAAATAGATTTTCTGTCGAACTGTGCAGGTCAGAATCAGACTTTCTGGGTCAGAATCAGACTTTTTGGGTCAAAGGTGACATTCATTTTTGGGTCAAAATCAGACCTGAGCGAGATTCAGAAAAAAATTCTGGATTTTATTCATCTATTTAAAGAAACTCAGTGCAGACACCCAAACACAAAATTCTTCAGATCTGTTGCATTTTGAGGTTAGTACATGTCTTCAATTCATTTCAACTAAAGTTTTAATCTTCCTAAATCTATTACACACTCTCTTTTATAAATTTTTTTTTAGGGTTCTTCTCTCTATCCCTATCCTTAATAGGTTGATTCATTTATGCATTGATCTTTTCTTTGGGGTTAATCAATTTGGATCTTCCCTTTATGAAATTTTGGGTTAAGAGGACAATCTTACCTTCTCCACTATCTCAACAATATAATAATAACAATACATTCAATTACTACCCCTCATCATTAATTGATTCTTACATTCTAATAAACCTTCCATTTTCTTATATTACATATTTATCCTTTACAGATACATATGACAATGCATCATACCTTTGTTGCACAACATATGCTTGCTATTCTTATATATGAAATTGCAGTTTTTAATCTTTTCTGAGATATGCACCATACCTTTGTCGTGTACACCATATGCTTGTTGTTCCTTTCTTTGAGATTTAGGAAATACTTTTTTCTTGGGGAGTCATTTTCATGGATGTTGAAGGCATCATGTTGTTATTTCTGTTAGGAGCTTGAAAAAAGGCACTTTTGTTGCTCCATCTCTATTCTATGCTTTGATTCCTTCCAGAACTAGGGCATCATTTCTCATTTTTCATTGTTTACACTATATTGGCATTATTATAATCATGGATGTTGCTTTTCTTTTGTTCTTGAAGTGGCACTATTATTTGCCCGAGATACATCTGTGGATCACTGTGCTCTACTCTATTGAGGCTCATGGGACATGCTTAATGTTTTTTTCATTCTTTAAACTATTATGTAATCATATTTGCAGCAACACCCATATTGGACTTGCCATGATTTTCTCCCTGTGACTGTGTACCAACTCTTTGGGCCATTGTGATGTTATGGGAGTGTGATATCCATGTTGCAATGTTGTGGAATGGTGTTGTGTCTCCATCTCTTGCAAGTTATAGTTATCTCTGCTTTAATATTTCTGTTATGATGGGTGATTTTTGCATGACATGCCCTCCATTTTTCTCCTTGACTGTCCTATCGGTACTACTGCTCCACTGATTACCCCTTATCTGGAATCAATTCTTGAAGATGATCATCTAATACCTCTCATTGTGATGTTGGTCTCGATCAAGAGGTGACCTAGATAGTGCCCTTTTACATCTTTTGTGCATGAATTTATAGATTATTTCTTTGAAAGAGAAAATTCTTACTGTTATGCACTTGTGATCACACCTTATTTGTATGATTGTCTTGGATTCTTGATCTTTATGCAAGATCACAATTATTTGGATAGGGTATGCTACTCCACCACCATGCACTGCTATGGATCTGATGTGTTGATGGGACAACTTAATTGATTAAAATAGGGAGCCTCTGTCATGTGCCTGTCCACCTTGATATATATTCTTCTAAGTGTCTGTATTGTGCTCACTATACTGCATAGTGAACCTTTTGGTAATAGATTGTAGCTCCTTCTGCATGATGTATACCAGCTGTCCACTTGCTATAGAACATCCCATTGGTACTGCTGCTCCATTGATTACCCCTTTTCTGGATTAGTGCTCCTCCTTGGAGCTATGAGGGAATCATAAACTCCATGGAAATGGAGCTTCTGATACCCCTCATAGGATCAATGTGTGGTACTCTGAGGGCTTGGCTCCTGATCATGAGTGTTCTTGTTTGACAAATTTGGTTTTTTCAAGGGGCTCTTAGAGGGCCTCTTGGCTCTGCCTACTTTACAGAGCAATGCCATTTATTTTACTTTGGGGATGCAACATCTTCCTAATTTTTTTCTCAGGAAATAGTTATCCTTCAAGGGTGGCTTATGGTGGCTTCCCTTGAAGGATTCTTATTGTCTAAGCAAGGGAATTTATTGCAAATCAATACAATGTCACAACTTCTTCTGCACCTGAACATGGAACAAAAAAGTTAAGAAAAACATGGCTCTTCTCCTCCCTCATGCATCATTTGAGTTTACACTTGACTTGAGGATGGATCACTTTTTGATAGCTTATGACTATGTATAGACATGTATGAATGTAGATATAGATAGGTCATTGGATATCAATTATTTCTTATATCTTTAAGATCTAACCCATCTTCATCATTCAGGCACTGGAGTAGTTCGAGAGTTGGAGTGGACTCAACATTCTTCCTTTTAACAGGCAATGACTTGTACCCCATTATCTGTTTATATTTCACTTATTCATGGATATATGTAGCCATAAGTTATTTAGGGTTTGGGTATGCTCACGACATGTGTGAGCCCATCTAATTTGCTTTGTTTTCCTTTCTGTACATACATACCATTCATGTTTAGATTCTGTATATGATCCAGTATATGTATGTCAATTCATTGGATAGATGATTTTCCTTTCTTTCATTTTCATGTACTTTCAGATTAGCTCAAGAAATGTACTCAAATGTAATCCAGATCATATAATAATTTGAAAACCATGGTACCTTGGCAAGCTCACTTAGTAAATAGGATAACAATTTCCACCAATTGAATGAACATGAAAATGGGGTAACATTTCTAGCGACCTCAGCTGAGTACTTTCCTGCTAAGCACTTTTTGACCATTTTCCTACTATATCCATTGGACATGGATTCCCTTGGAACCCATTGAAGAATATTTGGCTCAAAACTGAGTGCCTGAGATATATTGGTATGATTCTGAGGGTCCCAACATGTGAGTATTGATGGCTTGTATCAGTGGGCTCTTTGACTCACTAATAACAATCATCAATGCCTTCTTGAAGAGGCTTGAAAGATGGCATCAATATGTCTCTGAATTATTACTAACAAATGAAACTGAAACACACCTGTGCTACAACACTTAGGGAACACAGAGAAATGAATTGCAAAACAACTAAAAACAACTAACTACTAATGTACATGAGGGTAGTGCTTTTGACCTTAGTAGCATGACATAAGGTGAATCCCATTTATAGGAATGGGCAACTCTTTTCTATCCAGGGTGGGCAACTAGAAAGCATTGTGAGCTTTACACTTTGTGATAATGAAGGGTCCACTCCATATTGCATCAAATTTGGTGTGCTTCCTGGGCTTATTTTTTAATTCATCCCACTTAAGGACCAAATATCCCTCTTTGAAATCTCTAGGCATAACTTTCCTTTCAAAAGTTTTCTTTACTTGAGCATGATGAGCTTCTATATTTTCTATGGCTAGCTTTCTTATTTCCTCAAGCTCAATCAATTTAGAAAGTCTCACTTGCATAGAATGCTCTTGCATCAATTCAAGCTCCTTAATCAAATTTAGAGTAGCCATTTCAATAGAAACAAGAATTCTAGCTTCTCTTCTATAAAATAACATGTAGGGAGAATTACCTATCGATCTTTTGGGGGTTATCCTATCTTCCCCACAAGGCCAGCTTCAGCTTGTTGTACCAGTCTCTTTGGTTCCCATCAAAGGTCCGATTGATGATCCTTAACAAGTTCTTATTAGTTGACTCTGCCAGACCATTACCCTAAGGGTAATAATTGGATGAAGTGTTTAGAAAAATGTTTTTTTTTACTTCCCACTTAGAAATCTTTATCCCAAGGAAAGTTAAGGCATTGTCTGAGATGATAGAGTCAGGTGTGCCAAATCTTGCCACAATGTCCTAGTAGAAGTTAAGGACAAAGCTTTCATTTGCATCCTTCAATGCCAAAACCTTTGTTCCTTTAGTAAAGTAATTTTTGGATATAAGAATCCACTTATGGCCAACACTAGAAGGTAGATCGATGGGGCTAATGAAATCCAGCCCCCATTTTTTGAAGGGTTGCTCTACCTTGATAGGATGCAATGGCAAGGTTGCCAGATTCTATTTTTCCTGCAAATAGAGAAGAATTCTTACATATCCTAACACAAGCAAATAAATCCTTATGTAGGTTGAGCCATTAATACCCTTCTCTCATCACCTTTAGAGCAGTAGTCCTTGCTATAAACTGGCCTCTAAATGTACCATCATGAAATTCTTCAAGAATTTTGTCTATCTAATTTGGCTCAACACACCTTAGTAAAACACCATTATAATATTTTCTATCCAAGACACCATCCAAGATGACAAAAGGGATGGCCTGAAGCTAGAAATACCTTCTCTTGGTTCTTTCAATACCTTGGGGACACTCACCGGTTAGGAGGTAGTCTTTCATTTCTACTGTCCAACTTGTAGGATTTGCATTCTGTTCTAAATTTTGATTTATTAGGACATCTTCTTCTGATTGAATGCTATCATCTTGTCCTTCATCCATTTGTTAAAATAATCCTTTACCTCTTATCAACTTGGTAACATTTATTTGTACATCATATTCCACCACTTTAGTAATCCAACCGACTCTTTTATGGTTCAAATCCTTGTTCAAAAGGAAATCCTTAATACATGGGTGAGAAACCATGAGATGAACTATATTATTGGAAAGAAAATGCCTAAATGTTTTCAAACTTCTCACCATTGATAGGACATTCTTCTCCAAAGAGGTGTAGTTTAACTCATATCCATCTAAACCTTGACTGTAAAAGACCACCGGTTGCTCTTGCTTGTCATCATTTTGTTGAAATAACATAGCAGATATGGTGTCAGTATTCCCAAATGCATAAAGGGTGAAATCATTTGAAAAATTGAGGTTTATTAGAGTAGGGGCAAATGCTATTTCCTCCTTGACCTCTTCAAAACACTTTTTACCTTCGCTTGTCTAACAGAAGATTGCATTCTTCTTTAACATCTGTGTCATAGGCTTAAGAAATGCTACAACATTTGGGATGAATCTCCTCAAGAAATTGATTCTCCCTAGAAAGCTTTGCAACCCCTTCTTGTGTACTGGTAATGGAAGTTCCAGGATTGCACTTATCCTTTCAGAGTCAATGGTTGTACCCCTTTTAGAAATAATATGTCCCAAAAGTCTACCTTCATGGACAAAAAAGATGCATTTATTTGGGTTCAATGAGACTCCAAACTACCTGCATCTCTCAAAGAACTATCTCAAATGAACCAAGTGTTCATCAATATTTTTTATAAAGAAAATTATTTCATCTAGATAAATGAAGAAAACATTATACATTAGACGGGCAATTTCCATTTCCATGGCTTTTTGGAAGGTTACACTAGCATTAGACAACCCAAAAGGCATCTTCCTATATGCCATGGTACCCCACTTAGTTGTAAAGGTTGTCTTATACTGGTCCTCCTCTTTTACCACGATCTGATTGTATCCAGAAATGTTATCTAGCAATGAGAGTCTATCAGATCCTGAGAAAAACTATAGTATTTGTTCCATGGAGGGTAGTGGGTGGTGATCTTTAAGTGAGGCCCAATTCAGATACCTAAAATCTACACACAACCAGATTTCACCATTCTTCTTCCTAGCAGGCACCAAGTTAGAAACCTAGGAGGTATGCTTGATAGGGAATATGATGTTAGCCTCAATCATCTTTCTTAGTTATGCTTTTATTAGTACCTCTAACTTGGGGTTAATAGGTCTCTTCTTTTGTCTTACATACTTAGCATTGGGCTCAAGCTTGATAGTGTGTTGAGCTGAACGAGGGTCAAACCCTTTCAAGTCATAGTAATCCCATGCAAACACATCATTAAATTCTTGAAATAATGAAACAAATTCTTGCTTCTCAGGATGTCTGCATACCTTTCCAAGATTCTAGAACTTATCCTGAAGTATCTTGATGGGTTGATAGTGTTCCTCCTTCACATTCATGTTTTCTTTATCTCTCCTAAGATGATCATCAGAGTTAAAGATAGAATCAAAGGTGACCAACCCCTTGTGTAACTTGTTAGTCTTCAATTACAACATCTGATCATTGTATTGATGCTTATACTTACTCTGATTAACTTCTTCCATAAAATTTTTTAAGATTTGTTCATCACTTTCAAAGATTTTCCAGCTCACCTGATTATTTGGAACCGAAGGCCTTACAAGGATCTTCACATATTGCTGCATTCTAGTGTTGTTGACTTCCTTAGGAATGTCATACTCAAATCCCATAGTGACTAGCTTGTCTTCTTTCTTGTTCTATTTTCTCAGAATAAAGGTTAAGTTAAAGGCATCAAAACCTTCAATTAGATCTCAAACCTTGTGCTTGTACATTTTGAGCATATAATTCTTTGTGAGGTTGATATTATGAATATGATTAACTATTACTATTCTAAAGGGGCTCAATTCCATGGCATGGCCGCCATATGGCGCATTGAGAGAGAGGGTTGCGGCCATATGTCCGCCGATTCTTTGGCTTTGATCTCCCCCTACTATTATAAAGGGCTGTGTGTGGAATCCCGGTATCACAACGGAGATATGGGATATGGAATGTAGGGGCCGTTTAGAATAGTAGGGGCATCTCTCCATTTCTGCGCCAATATGAATGGGTCGGCCCTATTGCCATTGTGCATAGGCAGTCATATGACCAGCAAGACTTTTGAGCCGATTAGCTCACTGTCACCAAAGACTTGTAAAAATTTTATGCCCTTCCTTCTGGCCCACTCTAAGCCATGAATTAGAGCCTCATACTCTTCTATGTTATTAGTATAGCTAAAGGAAAAGTGTACAAAAATAATAATACCTTTGCCTTTCTGGTGAAATTAGTACAACCCCTCCTCTGACACTAATCTTTCTCCTAGCACCATCAAAGGATGAATGCCATAGATCATTCTATTTTTGTTTTGGAGCCTTATCCTTCTTCTTTATCAAGTTTGGGATAACATCATTCTACTCATGGATGATATACATCTCTATGCCAGACACCTCCATGTTCCTAAAGGGACCATCCCCTAGATTCTCCTCTTGCCATTCATCTAAAGCAAGGTATGAGATATTTTCAGTAGGTTTCTCTAGGTCTGAGACAACAAGCTCTTGTTCATGGAATGTTAGGTTGGCATTGATGGGACTAGGTGTATAGGGATCCACATGATATTTTTAAAATTTTTCTAATTGGATTATGATCCTTGTACCATACCTGGTTCTGAAATATAGATGAGACTAGTCTGATGAAAGATATCCACCCAACTTAGCAGTAAATTCTTTGCTAAGGAAAATGGAAAAGTAAGGTGGTAGGTCAATAACATAGACATCCTAGGGGATGGAGAAATTAGGACACTCATGCAATGTGAGACTTAGGTTCTTTATCACTCTGATTGTGTTGAATGATGATCAATCTAATTAGACAATAGGCCTATCTAGAGGCTCATAAGATAACCCTAAGGTTTCAGCTAACTACTTAGGTATGAATGAACTACTTTCCCTTGAGTTAATCATACAGTTATGCACTAGGAACTTTCCAATGGTAAGAGTGACATAGAAAGGAGGATCTTTTACATGTGGATTCTGCTGATTATTCGTGGGCTGCAAGCTAGATTTTACACTTTGTCGATCCTTCTGGTACACATCAACAATCAAAACCCTAGGTTATTCTAAAAAAACCTTATCAGTCAATGAGATCTTAGACAAAGAATCAAGCATTAATTCCTTTTGCCTAGGAATGGCTAAATTATCTAGCATGGGTACACTTATAGAAGTTTTTTTCATTTGTTCTATAATATTAAAGGAACCCAAGCTTACCTTTGACTGTCCTTTTCCTATGGCATCATCTGGTTGTGGTAGCACAAGCTGTGCTACTATCTTCATAGGCTCTTTAGATGATATAGGTTATCCCCAAGGCAAAATTTGAACATCCTTAGGCTGTGAAACCACAACTGGGGTCTGATGACTTGTAGGAGCGTGTTGTTCTACATCCAAGGCCCTCTTCTTAGACCTTGTGTTAGCTGAAATTGGGACATAGTTCTGATTATCACTGAGGGGAAAGATAACCCCACAGAACTCCTCACTCAGCCAATTAATAAGAGCCATATCAGGTGTACTATGCTTGTTTGGGCTAGTTGGTGGATTATGCTACACCTGAGGTTCCTATGGCAACTCTCGATGAGTTATAATGTTGTTCTGTACCATAAGGGCTTGGCCAAATCCATTGGGACAAACACCTTGATTGTGCTGCTAGTTGCATGGACAACCCCATTCATAATCTTGTGCCATATTGTTCTGTGTTACCAAAACAAGATCCCTAGAGGTACTAGGAATTTCAGGATATTAGGGTTGGCTGGCTCTTTGATTATAATTCCTTGCTTGGCCTTGCTGACCTAACTGATAAGGGGGTCTATTTTGCTGGTATTGAATCTGATAAGGAGCTTGGTAGGACTATTGGTAGTGCTAAAAATTCTACCTTTTGAGGCTAACAAGCTCATTGGTAAAGTTTTTCAAGGTATTTTTAATCTCCTCGAGTTCTTGGGACTGGTCTAGAGCTAGACTAGTAGCCTGCTGGGAAAGAGATGGGGTAGGGAGAATAGATGCCAAGGCTGTGATAGCTTCAGGAATAGGCTATAATTATAGGAAGATATGCATTGGAGGCCTTGGGGATATTTTCCCAGCTTGGATGAGATTATTTTTTGGCTCTTATGGTGATATCAAAGACTGCCGACAAGTTATTTCCTCCCATAGACTTGATAATCACATAAATGTCACTGTTAAGTGCTCTCAAATAATACAAAAAAGCATGCTAGTTTAAAGGCCTAACTACTGTTGGGATCCTGTTCCATGTCCTTTGGAACTTGAAATTGTAATCCATCGTATGTTCATGTGGTGCCCTCTTTATGGTAGTCAAATGCTCTACCAAAGAAAGGTGGTCAGATTTATCTTCAAACTGAGTAGTCAAGCCAACACCTAGTTCATCCTAGGTTGATATATAATTAACTACTAAATCCATGAACCATAGAAAATATTTTCCCTTAAGAGATGCTTCTAACAACCTTATAACCATATTATTATGGGTTATGTGATAAATACCATAGAGGGATGCAACAACTCTTATGTGTTCAATGGCCAAGGTTTGATCATCTCCAGTAAAAATGGGCAATCTTTTAAGAGCTCCTATGGGTATGTCATTGTGTTGTAAATTCAAAGGGCTACCCTAGTTAAAAGCCAAAAAAGGTTGGTTTCTGTCCATAGGTAGATTTAAGAGAACATGAACTACTAGGGATACTTGAGCTAATAGGTGGTGGTATAGCACAAGCACCTGCAGGGATATTACTGAAATCAATAGGTTGAGATGTACTAGGCTGGAACTGAGTATCCTTGGCTGCCCTGCTCTTCTTCTTAGATGGGGGTAGCTCTATATATTCAAAAGCATTCCTACTCTGACTAGTTGGTATCCCACTCATGTGCTAGAACTACTGATATGCATAAAATAAAGATTGGAGCCGCTAGGTATGATATCTCACAATTCATAATAAGGACATAGCTACTTCTCATACCAAATGAAAACTCATGTGTAACTTTTCTTAGAATACTGGCTCAAAAGAGTCTATCCTACTAGGCATTCCAAAAGCTTTTCTCACTTAGGATTGCACCCACAAGGCCTAAGTATGAAACCTAGCGATCCTATGAAACATGGGACTACTTTTAGGTTTTGGATGACCTATGATGAAAGTAGACCTTCGGTCTAAGGGCCAACTTCCCTTGAATCACTTGAACAATAAACTGAACCTAGAAGGGAAAGGGGAGACAAGAGAATTAAATTTAAAAATAAAAATGAAACTGGGGTGATTCACCAAATTGAAAGATCTACAGATTGAAAACAAACTCACAATGTGATTTAAAGCATAACTTAAGACTTCACAACTTTACCCTACTTATAATGTTGTCCTTAAGAGTAATAAGGTGTTGATTGTAGATAGGAAGGGAAATAAGTTCCACAACTTAAATACTTGTAAATGCTCACACATTAGGACTTTAGGCAACAAAATGTGCTTCTGAACATTTAAATAAATAAAACATCAATTAAAGGATTAATTTTAATCACAATAACCTTGACACAAGACTCATCACATGACTCAAAAATCAATAGGAAAAGAAGGACAACTGGTATGCATTCAATCAGAAGGAGCCAAGACATAATTTGTTTCTCCAAGAGCCACAAACATAAATATCTTAGGGTGAGATAGGATACAAGAACTGCCTCTATCACAAAATGTGAGAGGTATAAATAGTTGAGAGATAAGAAACTGCATTTCCAAGAATTTAGGAATCCCATGATTGTCTCCACCAAATCCGGTACTAAACGGAGAAAGAATCTCTGAAAACATCTTGCAATTAGGTCCATGGAATGTGTTGTCCAAATCTAGGTGACCTAACCTCCCCTAAAAGGTGGTGACATGGGGAGACTTTTAAAAACTATGCTTTAGAAAGCCTTCCTCTTTCAAAATTAAGCCTAATTTCCCCTAATCATGCATTGGTAGGTAATACTTGAACAAGATGATTTATAATTATATCATTTTTTTAATATTTTACAATGATAAAAGATGCATGATTTTCAATAAAACATCCCATTCTTACTAAACTCCCTCTTTACCTTTGACACCTAATTAAAGGACTAATAGGTATCACCTCATCCAATGGAAAGAATAATACCTAGGACTTTAGGGATCATATGTTTATCTTTTAATCTTACCTTTCCCAAAATGACTTTACTAGAATATCCTCAATATTTAAAGAAAAGTCTCCATTTCTTTTCTTACTCCCTTTACCTAGACAAGATTTAAAATCCCCTTAAACATATGCTAGGAAACAAACCTTATAGCATACCCACTTTATTACATATTAAGGCTATATCCTAATCATCCTTTAATATTTCCATGCCAATTTTCTATCAAAAGGAGCTCGATCTTAATGATACCCTAACTGGGACTTCAATCAGGAAAGATGCCACTGTTTTGGGATGCTTCTAATTGCATCGAGCTTGCTTTGGTGGATTTGGATCTCGACAATGACAATATATGGCAGCGAAGTAGGTGGATCATCTTCATTGTTTCTACATTTGATATCTTTGAGTATGATATTGTTGTTATATCACCCTGTGCTTGAATCTCTGGATTGTTACTCATATTGCTAGGGCATCATTGATCCCGAGTTGCTTCTATTTGGCTTTCTCTTTGCGTCTTCTTTGTTGTTGTTTTGAATGGATTGATTAGAGAATATTGAAGCTTATAAACTCACTTCCAATGTTCTAATACTTTCTTGAATGCTTGTTTTTTTTTATCATGGGGACGTGGCTTGTGCTAGGGAATCACTGTGATTCCACAAGTGCTATCTTTCTTATGAGAAGAAAAGAAGATATGTTCTTCTATTATGGTGCTATTTTTTTTTGTTGAGATACATATGAGAATGCATCATACCTCTGTTGCACATCATATGCTTGTTGTTTTTATATATGAAAATGTAGTTTTTAATCTTTGTTGAGATATGTACCATACCTCTATCGTGTACATCATATGCTTGTTGTTCCTTTCTTTGAGATTTAGGAAATAATTTTTCTTGGGGAGTCATTTTTATAGATGTTGAAGGAATCGTGTTGTTTATTTCCATTGGAAGATTGAAAAAAGGCACTTCTGTTGCTCCATCTCTATTCTATTCTTTGATTCCTTCCATAACTAGTGCATCATTGCTCATTTTTCATTGTTTACACTATATTGGCATTATTATAATCATGGATGTTGCTTTTCTTTTGTTGGCACTGTTATCTTCCCAAGATGCATCTGTAGATCACTATGCTCTACTCCATTGAGGCTCATGGGACATGCTTAATGTTGTTTTCATTCTTTAAAATGCTATATAATCATATTTGCAACAACACCCATATTGGACTTGTGATTTTCTCCCTATGAATGTGTACCAACTCTTCGGGGCATTGTGATGTTATGGGAGTGTGATCTCCATGTTGCAATGTTATGGCATGGTGTTGTGTCTCCATCTCTTTCAAGTTATAGTTATCTCTTCTTTAATATTTCTATTATGATGGGTGATTTCTGCATGGCATGCCCTCCATTTTCTCCTTGACTATCCTATTGGTACTCTTTCTCCATTGATTACCCCTTTTCTGGAATTACTTCTTGAAGATGATCATCTGATATGTCTCATTATGATGTTGGTCTCGGTCAAGAGGTGACCTAGAAAATGCCCTTTTACATCTTTTGTGCATGCATTTATAGATCATTGCTTTGAAAGAGAAAACGCTTACTGTTATGCACTTGTGATCACACCTTCTCTGTATGACTATCTTGGATGCTTGATATTTATGCAGGATCAAATTGCTTTGGATGGGGTATGTTTCTCCACCACCATGAATTTCTATGGCTCTAATGCATTTATGGGACAACTTACTTAATAAGAATAGGGAGCCTGTGTCATGCGCATATCCACCTTGATATATATTCTTCTAAGTATCTGTATTGTGCTCACTTTACTGCATAGTGAACCTTTTGGTAATGGATTGTAGCTCCTTTTGAATGATTTATACCAGTTGTCCTCTTGCTACTGAATGTTCCATTGGTATTTCTGCTCCATTGATTTCCCCTTTTCTAGATCAGTGCTCGTCCTTGGAGCTATGAGGGAATAAAAAAATATATGGAAATGGAGCTTCTAATATCCCTCACAGGTTCAATGTGTGGTACTATGAGGGATTGACACCTGATCATGAGTGTTCTTGTCCTGCAAATTGTGTTTTGCCAAGGGGCTCTTAGAGGGCCTCTTGGCTCGACCTACTTTGCAGAGCAACACCATTTATTGTACTTTGGGGAATGCAACAGCTTCCTAAGTGTTTTTTCTTAGGCAATAGTTATCCTTCAAGGGTGGCTTGTGATGGTTTCCCTTGAAGGATTCCTATTATCTAAGAAAGGGAATTTATTATAAATCAATACAATGTCATAGCTTCTTATGCACCTGCACATGGAACAAACAAGTTAAGAAAACCATTGTACTCCTCCTCCCTCATGCATCATTTAAGTTTACACCTTCTTTGAGCATGGATCAATTTTTGATAGCTTATGACTTTGTATGAACATGTATGATTATAGATATAGATAGGTCATTGGATATCAATTATTTCTTAGATCTTCAGGATCTAATCCATCTTCATCATTTAGGCACTTAAGAAATTCAGGAGTTGGAGTGGACTCAATATTCTTCCTTTTAACATGCAATGACTTGTACCCCATTATATGTTTATATTTCACTTATGCATGGATATATGTATCCATTAGTTATTTAAGGTTTGTATATGCTCACAAACTATATGATCTCATCTGATTTGCTTTGTTTTCCTTTCTATACATACATACCATTCATGTTTAGATTATGTATATGATCCAATATATGTATGCCATTTCATTGGATAGTTGATTTTCCTTTCTTTCCTTTTCATGTACTTTAAGATTAGCTCAAGAAACGTACTCAATTCTAATCCAGATCAAATTTGTAAACTAGGGTACCTTAGCAAGCTCACTTAGTAAATAGGTTAACAATTGCCACCAAATGAATGAACATGAAAATGGGGTAACAGATACCTAATAGATATATGCTTTTTTTGCAATGTTGTACTGGATTCTTTGACATGCTTATTTCACTAGAATTATCACCCATAATCAAAATTGGTTCTTCAAATGTAACTCATATATCTTTCAAGCTCTATTTCATCCATAATACCTAAGTACAACATGAGGATGTTGTAATGTATTTTGATTCAATAGTTGATAAATTTACAAAATCCTGCTTCTTGCTTGACCAAACAACTAATCGGGAGCCAAGAAAATAAGATCCACCACTAGTACTTCTTTGGTTATCAAAAAATCTTGTCTAATCACCATGGGTATAAGTTGTCAGTGTGAAATATGGACCTTTTGGATACCACTAACCAAACTCTTTTGTTCCTTTCAAATATATGAATATCCTTCTCACTGCCACAACATGTGATTCTTCAGTTCTTGATTAAATCTGGTTGCCAGACATACTACATATATAATATTTGATCTAGTAGCATTCAGATACTCTAATACACCAATCATTGATTTTTAATTACTTGCATCTTCTTTTGGTGACTCATATTCCTTAGTTATCTTACAACCGATAATACCATTTTAGAATTCTCCAACCCAAACTTCTTTAACAATTCCTTGACATACTTGGACTGGGAAATGGAAATTCCTTTGCTACTATGATTTACCTGCAATCCAAGAAATAAATTTAACTCTCCTATCATAGACATCTCAAACCCTTTCTTCATATCTCCTACAAATATTTTACACAAATCATCCTTGCCTCCTAAAATAATATCATCAATATACAAAACAACAATCACAATCTGATTTGAATCTTTCTTGTAATACATATTGTTGTCGGTAGAGCCTTTTTGAAAATTATTTCCAATCAAATATCTATCCAATCTCCTATACTAGGCTCTTTATACCCTCTTCAAACCATACAATACCTTCTTAAGTCTGCACACTCCTTATGGATCTTCTTCTTATTTGAATACTTTTGGTTGCTCAATGTAAAGTTTCTCCTTCAACTCTCCATTCAAAATGTTGACTTCACATCCATCTAATAAACCTTCAAATCCTTATGTGCTGCAAATGCCAAAAATATTCTGATTGCCTCCATCCAAGCAACATGAGCATAATTATCCTCAAAGTCAATTCCTTAAATCTAAGTAAATCATTTGTAAACTAGTCTTGTCTTGTTTATATCACTTTACCCTTCTCATCCAACTTGTTTCATTACACCCACTTAGTACCAATCACATTCTTTTCTGTCGGTCTAAGAAAAAGTTCCCAGTTCTACTTCTTCTCAATCTAATCAAGTTCTTCATTCATAGCATTTAACCAATTCAGATCATTGCATTATTCTTCTACAAATTCAGGTTGAACTTTTAAAAGTAGACACAAAAAAGCACGGTCTTGTGTTTCTCTACTTCTGGTAAAAAATCCTCTATTATTATTACAAATAATATAATTCTCAAAATAATTTCACTTTACATACCTTGGTATCTTAGCTGTAGATATTGGCGTTAGTTGATTCTCCTCCTCTTTTCTATTGTGTTTTCCTTTGTTCTCTATATTACATTCATAATCAACATGTCTCTTAGGCGTCTTCTGAAAATCCTCATCAACCTACACATTTAGACTTTCAACAATTTTGTTTAGCCTTTTGTTGTAACACTGGTGAGCCTTTCTTCTTGTAGAGTACCCCAAAAATATACCATCATATGCTCAGCTATAAAATTTTCCAAGATTATCTTTATCTTTTCGAATGTAACATTTACTTCTAAATATTTTGAAGTACTTAATTGTAGGTGCTCTTCCATTCCATAACTCATATGATGTATTTCCATATTTCCTTTAGTACAGAACTTTGTTAAGAGTATACATAGTTGTATGTAGTTCTTATCTCCAGTATATTTATTGTAGACTTTGTTCCTTTAACATGGTTTTTTCTTCCTCCTGAATTGTTTGATTCATTCTTTCCACTACACCATTTTGCTATGGTATTGTGTTCGCTGAAAGCTATCTCTTAATGCTATATTATTCATAGTAACTTTGAAACATATTAGAGGTAAACTCTCCTCCTTTGTCAGATCTCAAACATTTAATGCTTCTACCACCATTCAACTCTAACCTTGAATATTTTAAACTTCACAAACGCTTCTGATTTTTCTCTAAGAAATGCAACCCAAGTCAATCTTCAATAGTCATCAATGAAAACTATAAAATATCTCTCATCTTGAAAACTTATTGTCCTGGTGGGACAAAAAATATTAGTGTGCACTAACTCAAGTCAATTGGTATATGAATATTCTTTTTCTTTGAATGATTCTCTTCTCCATTTCCCTTCTTAACATCCTTTACAAATCACAAAATTTCACAGTCTAGGTAAGTCTCTCACTGCTCGAGATGAACTTATTCTTATCAAATTATCAAAGTCGATATTACACATCCTCCAGTGCCAAAGCCAACTGTCATAAGTCTGTGATAGCAAACAACATCCTTCTAAAGCTCCTTCAATCTGATGCATGTTCCTTCTTTTTCTTTTTCCAACTGCAATAACATCTCCAAATCTCTTCCCAATTTCACATCCTTCATTCTTGAAAATAACATCATATCCATTCTCACACATCATCCCAACACTTAATAGATTGTGATACAAACCTTTCACATGATAGACATTATAAGTGTCATTCTTTCCATCAAAAGTAATATAACCTCTACCAAAAACGTAAGCAATCTTATCATCACCAAATCTAATAGGACTGCCATCATATTTGTCAAGAGAAAGAAACTTACTCTTATCTCCATTCATATGATGAGAACATCCACTATTAATTAACCATTCATTTTTCTTTCTTCTAACATATAAAGAAGTTTCAACACCATCATCAACCTCAACATATATGTTAGAAATATCAATTTCTTGTTTCTTGTCCTCCTCAACATAAAACAAACAATCTTATGTTTTTGACTCATCATTTGAAATACTAACATCTTCAGTCACATAATAAGTCTTCTTGTTGAATTTATTAAATTTCTATCTAGGAGCCTTCTCTGGACATCTAGTAGCCAAATGACCAATTTTACCACATCTAAAACATTTAAGAGGTAACATACCTTTGTACTTGCCCATACCTTTCTTGAGTCTTCTTTCAAAGTTTGCTTCAAATTATTCTTCATCATTACCATCAGAATCTTCATCTGATTTAGTTGCCTTGAAAGTTGTTTTTGATCCGCTCTTTTCTCTCCCAAAATTTCTAAGCTCAAATGCGCTTAGGGTGCCAAATAATTGTTCTTTAGTGAATTTCCTCGGATCATACACCTCCTCAATTAGTGATATCTTATCACTGTAACTATCCGGTAATGTCATCAATATTTTTTCCATGAAATCTTCATCGATAATAGTGCCTCCTTGGTTCTTTAATTCATTCACCACATTCTCAAATATCTGAAAATAACTTTTAATAACCTCTCCATATTCCATTATTAATTTCTCATAGTGTTTCTTATATGTAAGATTCTTAGAAAACTTAATTCTATCATTCCCTTTATAGATATCTTTCATCTTTTCCCAAACTTCATAAGCAATCTTCAAAGAAATAACTTTAGCCAATTTAGTCTTTGATAAATCACTAGTGATAGCATACCTTTCCTTTTCAATCTCCTCATATGCCTCGATCTCATCTTGAGTGTTAAGCCCATTTTGAGGAAATACATAATTTGTCTCCACATGCTTCCAGGTCTTGTAACCAACCAAAACCAAATAAACTTTCATCTGATCTTTCTATGAACTATAGTCTGATCCATCAAATGTGGGAATGTTCAATTGATGCACCATCAGATCTTCCTCAAGCAATCAAGCTCTTCACCAAGGAACCAAGCTATGATACAAAATTTTTAATTGGTCGAATAATTGAGAGGGGGTGAATCAGTATTCCCCCACATTTTAACAAATTTTTTACTCTGTTGGTAAACTATTAAACATCAATAGTAACAACTTTTGATTTATCAATTAAGCACATAAAAATCCACAAAAATGTAAACATGTAAACAGATGAATACCGACACAGAGAACACAAAGATTTACGTGGAAAATCCAAACTGGGAAAAACCACAGAGAAGCTAATTCTCATGAAATGTAAACATCAGTTAAGGTGATTTGTGCAAAGGCTCACTGTTGGTTGTTCTCACTATAGGTAAGGCTCACTTCCAGTCAAGATTACTACATTTAAATATAAAAAATATCACTGCCAATACAATGAGGCTCACTGCCAATACAAATAGGCTCACTACCAAAGTATTTATAACAAAATTGGATCCACCACTGATATTACTATTACCAACAATCTTGCATGTTCATGATGAAAAAAACATAGATCTCTAGAAACATATTCACTTGGATACAAGCAAAACATAAGCCACATGAGCAATAAGAATCATCACCCTTCTTATACTTCTTGATGCCATCAACCATGTCGGCCAAATAAAATTTGAAATAGGTCACACAAAGATATTCCTGTGGTGGTAAAGAATGAAATATGGACCACCTTGATAAATATAATTTTCCTCACACATGCCAACACACAACACCATCTCCAAATCCATCGGTTCTAATATACATGATGAATAAGTTACATAACAACATCTGGGACCAAAACACAAGCAAACATGCTCCAGATAGGATCAACCCAAATAAATGATCGACCAAATGTTGCACACAACATATTGTGTGTGTGTGGTAAATATGGTCTTCAACCAGAACAAACCAAACACTCAATAAAAGTTATGTAACTACCCTCAAAAGTGGCTTATTGCTTCCTAGTTGAAGCGAGATTGATTCTCAATGGATACTCATCAGATTGGAATTTGGAATCAGTGGCTAGACAACTCCAAAATGGAATATTTAAAGAATGGGTATGAGGCATGAAATTGTATACTTTTCCCTCAAGATCATGGAGATAAGGTGAATGAGTGTAACTAACCTAAATGCATGCTAAAACATGATTTAATCTAAGCAATATGCAGTAAAATACTAAGAAATTGAAACTAAGATTAAATTTAAGAACAAAATGCATAACACTAACCTACCATGAAAGTGAATTCTAAAACATGATCAAAACCTAGAATCAAAATAGTATTATAATGTTACTTCTCAAATATTTTGCCTCTCTTTGAGCAAGGGGAGCTATCCCTTTTATAGGAATTTCCTCGAAATGGACGACCAATATTTAGCCATGAAGGGTGGTTGAGATGCACTCTCCTTCAATCCATGTGAGCTTGATCTGAGTAGAGGATCGTTGATTGGTTAACTTTGTGTTTGTTTGGGGGAGAATGAGATAAATTTGGTAATTATCCCCTTTTAATTACTTTTAATTGGATTTTATGTGCTCACACATGTGTGAGGATGTGTAAAGGGGTTGTTTTAATTAAAAGTGTTAGGAATTTTAATTAATCTATATAGTCCAAGCAATTAATTTAAGCTTTGATTCAACAGGTTGATTTGATTATGCAAGAAAGTTTGATTAAATACTTACATAATTAAGGTCTAGCAATAAATTCTTTTGATTTAGGATTTTTAAGGCCAATTACTCAAATTAGGGGCTATGGGTTTACTAGACCAATTTTAGGTGATTACATTTACCCCTCTTTGAATCGGTGTGCGAGAAACATGTTGATTCAAAGAACATTTGATGATAGATCAGGAATAACTTGATGTCAAGCAATGAAATTTATCTCACTGATCAGAACTGATTCCGAACTTGATCGAAAGTAGATCGGTTGAAGATTGAAGATATCAGCTCCGGACTTGAATGAGTGAAAACTGATAGGGAGATCTAAAGATGTCAGTTCTGGACTTGATTGGGTGAAGACTCACATAGAGGTTCAAATATTTAGCTTGATGTGAAGAAATGAAGTTGAGTATCCATCTCAAAGAAGATTTCCCAATTTTTGGATCAGTTTGAATGACTAATCAACATGATGTGGTGTGATGAGATTAATTTGTCAGGATAATTGAATTGATATGAGTCTTGATGAATCTGATTACCTAATTAAGAGGTGCTATTAGATTGATTTGGTATGATGAAACTGATATGCCCCTAGAGATTCAAGTTACTTGATGTGAAGTGATGAAATCACTTGTGTAGGAAGAATCCTGATTTGATACAAAGCTCTGATGCCCCTAGTGGAAACTTGTTGATTTAATAAAATTATTAATGTATTGATGATGCCCCCTCGGGATCGAAATAAAAATGTTGTTAGGGAGACAAGCATAATTGTGATTGATTTAAAAGCATCAATTTGATCAAATTGATACAGAAGAATTGGATTCAAGCATGACTTAAGGTATGGTTGACCAATTTTGACCGATAGTTTACTTGGGTTTACCAAGGTTGAATTTCTTGGATTAAAATAGAGAATGCTTGACTCAGATGATTAGGAATAATTTTGAGGGATCCTACAAAGAAAGCGTCAGCGATCAACTGCATTTTGGTAATAGGTTAATTTTCATTTTCAACTAGAAAAACAATGTTAGATTTTGATTTTGATCTCAAAAATGGATTCAGGATTGTCCAAATAGATAAGGGTGTAATTTTCACGTTTATCAGAGCAAGTTTGAAAAATAGGTCAAAACCTATATAAGGGCCAAAAGAGTCATTTCAATTCATTTTTACTCCTTGATTTAAAAATTCTTTGAGTGAAAATGGTGGTCCTCCTGAAAAATCATTAATTTGAGTGCATACAAATGCACATCTGACCCCATGATTATCCACCTCCAGTGAGAAGTTGAAAACTATCTTGTTGATTCAAATTTTATAAGTTTTCATTGAATTTTTTCAATCTTTGAGTCATTTTTTCAAACTGTTGGTTGTTTCGTTGTATGGGCCGGTGAGAGGGATTGTACAAAAAACTACAAAAAAATGTTTTGTCATATAGGACCTTAATTTTTGTGATCTTGGAGGGACCCATGACTTGTATGAGCACCTTCTTCCCTACCCCTTTTGCCGTATGCCAATATCTCTTTTTTCATATCAACTTAGTTTTCGTACTGTGTCTGATCCTGACTCGTACGAGTCTTCATGCCAGTGCCTCTTTCTCTACTTTATCGTATGGGAAAAAATGAATTTTTTTGATGTCCTTAGAATTAAAATTCATCTCTTTTTCTCATAAATTTAGATTCCTTGGAATTTTTTTCAACTTGTCTAATCATCATTATTTGTTTGTTCAACATTTTTAACTCAATTTTGCTTGTGTACTGATGATTTCTCACTGTTTCAATTTTGTAGGTACAACTATCAGATATCCTATTTTGATCCACCTATCCTTCAACCATGCGGTTAGTGAGGAACCTTTCAGATGCACAATGAGGTCACCTTCGTGAGTGTAGGTTTGGTTGGTTGGTCCAGTTTCCCGATATCCCTATGAATCACAGATTACTCACAGCTTTAGTCAAGCAATTTCATAGCGAGCATAATACCTTTCACCTGCCAAATGGAGAGATGACCATTACCCCTGAGGATATCTACTATATTTTGTAGATTCAAGCTGTTGGAGAGTGAGTGGAGTATGACACAACTCCACATCTTGGCATACATGCTGTCATCTGAGTGTTTCATGATCATACTATTTTGGATCGATCCATCACCTCGGATGACATCGTGATTATATATGGTGCCCATTTTCCTCTTTCCCGTGTCATGGAAGGCTTCATTGGTTTCTATATTATGGTAGACAGGGGCCAAAAGGGATTCCTTTACAGTTGGGGTCAATTCCTTGAGAGATTTGTTACCAGACCAGAGAATTTAGGATGGGGTTAGTGCCTACTTGCAGAGATGTATAGAGATATGCACGAGGTTGTCTTCTGATGTGCCAGGGGTATGGCTATGAGAGTTTTGATCTTACAAGTATGGGAATGGGAGCATCTCCCTATCAGTAGGACCATGAGAGATGAACCTCGATAGGATGGTGAACTATATGTATATAGATATGCAGGTTTCCTTACATAGGCCCACTTAGCAATGAATGAATATTGGAGGTCTCATCTAGATGACCTCAATGTAGTAACTTGAAGGCCTTACAGGGGTACCGAGTGTTGGGGAGATTTAAGGGCTTAAAGGAGAGACATTTTCATTTCACATAATTTGATCGAGAGGACTTCAACTATCATTGAATGATTTGTTGTCTCTCGAGTATTGAGGTAGTTTGGTCAACCTAAGAGCATCTCATAGGAGTTCACTACCTATGCTCACTTTGTTGATGAGGAGTGATGGAGATTGGATCCTAGGTTATCTCCTACCCTCTCTTTATAGGATATTATATAGATACGATGACCATCTTGGGACTATTTGGAGGACGTGGCTGGTGAAGTGGTCACACCTGAGTTCAGAGACTATTTTGGTCGGCATCCATTCCCTAGGTTTACATATCCAATAGAGAGGGTACCATGAATCAATGAGGAGGATACCCCTTAGAGAGATACATGTGGAGAACAAAGGGATTCATTTATTCAGAGAGAAGGGGGAGATCTAGGTGCTAGTTCTAGCAGGGTACCAGTAGTGGGTCAACAACAATAACATGACGAGGGTGGGAAATTAGGTTCTGTTGGGGTTGGTTTCCCTGTTGAAGATAGAGTAGATGCAAAGATGGGGGATTCACCACAGGAGCTTAATTTTGATGACGTACCCTGATAGGTCCATCAGAGGAGGGATGTGTAGGTTGAGGAGGAGGAGGGTGCACCTAGAGAGAAGACCTCACAAGGTGTGATCCATAACTTGAGGGGACAGATCCAAGGGTTACAGACGCAACTGGAGGTATCTACGGGTTCATATCTAAGAACAGTGTTCTTCACTGCAAGGTTACCCATCATACTAGTAAGGAATCCTATTATGTAGTGGCTTACATCATAGCAATGCCTCTAGCTCAACAGGTGATTCCATATTCACAGTACTTGGTGAGATATGAGGGAGCATGCCCTCCACCTAGAGAAGATGCACCTCCACCTCCCGCCCCTCAAGATGTTGAGGGAGGGATCTAGTCTTGATATTCCCTTATTCCATCTTTCCCCATTGTAATTTTTTTGTGAGATACATTGATGTACACATGATTCATTTGCATCAAGGATGTATATTTTGTTAGGATTAAGTAATACTGAGAGGGGGGGGGTGAATTAGTATTACAATACTTTAAACATGATCTTAGAAAATTCCAACTTAACCAGATAATTTTTGAAATGAAAATAACATAAACATAAAACACACAACTCATAACACCATAAATTTGTTGTCAAGGAAACCCTAGTCAAGGGAAAACCCCGGTGTGGATGGTACCTAAAAATATGTACTAAAATTATTATGTCCCTATTAGGATCTGATTATTAAATTAGCAGATTTTCTTGTTAGAGGAATACAAAAGCCCTATTAAAGGTATACTGAGCTCAATGCCCATACAATCAGAAATATGATTATGTTACAATGGTTTCTCAATAGTGAACAATCTAAGAATCTGCTATGCTTAGGTAGTTCCTGTTGTGGTTCACATCATCACTTGTCTGATTTTTTCATCACAATGTATTCAATTTTTTCATCACAATGTATTCATCTATTCACATCCATTTGTTCCATCACATCCATACATCGCTTTACAAAAATCTTCCTATATATACATCATTATATGTCCAGTCGGCTTCCAATGCATCAAAAAATAGAAATATCATTTAAAAAAAAGGTAAATACCAAGTAGGCGATCATATAAAAACAAAACATAGGTAATCCTCAATCTGAATCCAACTTAGCATGTTTGGACTCCACATTATACTCCTTAATCATCGTGACCTTTCATCTGCCCAGTATCATTGTTACTCTTTCTTTGCATGTCTTCAACATACTGTAACTTACTTCTCTCAACACCAAAACATAAGAGACCTTAACTAAAGGTCATATACATCCCAAAATAGCTTATCCTAAGCTTGTATGTCTTCATTCATCATATACTATCTTTGCTGACCAAAACTATATTGCTATACTCTGTAATTCTGCTTTTTGGACTTAGTCATTTTGCGATCTATAACTCCAAAACTCTATTTGACACCAAGAAACCATCCATACCAGATATATTGCCATAAATTAAAACCCTAAAGTGTTTCAAAAAATTCCTGAATGAACCAGTTGCCAACAATCTCTCCCTTTGGCATTGATGGAAAGACTGATGACATATAACTGATTAAATGGTTGACTATATTAAGTTGAAGATGATGCAAGATATTAAATCAGTTAATGGTTTGTATTGTCATTGATGTCAACTTGATATCATATGTGTGGTCATATACATAATTCCAAAGACTTCAAAGAATAAATGGAATAAAGGTTATGCCTTCAGCAATGCATAAAAGTCAAGTATTCACTAAGTGACAGACTACACCGGCGGAGTGCACACCATTGGTAAAGACAGAGATAAAGTCACAGTGATGCCCGACGAGTAGAAGACAATGTTTCCTGATGAAGAAAAATCAAAAGATGCTCGATGAGCTAAAAATAGTGTTGCCCGACGAGCAAGATCCAATGACGCCCGACGGATGGAGATCCTAAAGCTAACTGAAGTTACACCGACGAAACTGGCAGTTGTCATCGGTGACGAACTGCAGAATTGACCGACAGAACATAGAGATCAAAAAATGACAAAATATATAGCTGGTAGAGCTAAAAGATAGACTTAACTAGTTTTTTTATTTGTTTTATTCGACCATAATTAAGTAAGTGATTTGTACAGTTGGCAAGAAGATAACTACGAGATAAATCAGGAGTTAAAGATGCAAATCAATTTGGCTGGATTGTTTTTCATGCCAAGAATCAAGAATCAAGAACCAAGAATTAAGGAACATCATGTCTATATAAGATACAAGCATAATTCACTTTCAGAGTGGGTGAGAAAGCAATCAGATATACGGGGGAGTGAATTGATAGAAGTTGCTGAAGAGAAATTGATGAAGGATTAACTTCATGCAGTCCTAATCAATCAAGCTGAGGGAGAGCTAAAGAATTCTGTAGACATCGATGGACAGAAAAGCACAAAATCATAGAGTATAAAGAGTTAAGTATAAAGGAATTATATTGATACATTGTTTAGAAAGATATTGTAAGTAAATAGATCTGAAAATCTGCAATCCAGTTGCATTAGAAACAGGTCATTTTGTTTTAGTTTAACCATTGAAGCATTAAGTCTCTTAACAGAGTAGGACTTAACAGTCTTTTGTAAATGAGGCATATCCTAATAGATTACCAGAAGGTTGACTCATGATAGTAACACTGGTCTTACCTAAAGCCTATTGACAGTCTAAGAAGGAGGCTGATTCAAGGATGGTAGTAAGATTTGCATAAACCCTATTGACAGTCATGAGACTGATTCAATGATGGTAGCGTAGATGCTAGATACTTAGTGACAACCTATGTATTGAAAATCCTCTAACAAGGTCACACTTAACAGTGTGTTTGTAACCTTTAATAGGGTTGGCTCCTAACAGGGCTCACTTCAGAAGAGTGAAAATTTGGGGTACCGGTCCCAGTGGTTTTTCCCTTAATAGGGTTTCCACGTTAAAATACTTTGTTATATGTATATGGTTCATTACTTTATTGTTTTACATTCTACATATGCATTTATGGATTGACTCATATACTCTGCATATTTACTGAGTATCGGTAAATACAGTTTACTGCTTATTAGTTATCAAGGAGAATAAGGACAGACAATGTAAACCGATAGATAGTTATTTGTTTCAAGTATTTCAAAGGCATACATCTTGTAGGGACTTAATAATTGGAGAAGTAGTAAATGGTGGATTAAAGTTTAAATTGGATAAATTTCTAAGGCCACTGATTCACCCACCCCTCTCAGTTATTACTAACAAAGACTTAGTGAAAAATGACTAAGTGTCAATACCAAAAAGAATATACATTTTCCTTCTTTATCTCCTGTACATATTTTCTTCTCCTCTATTTATTCTCTTGAAATTTTTTCATTTGTACTCTTCTCCCCCTTTAGCATCAATCGAAAAGGAATAGAAAAATGTAGAGTACAAAAAAAAATTGCTTACCAAAATAGTTTATACCATCTTAATCACATCCTGGAATGAGTTTTCCAATATATTCACTTCCTTTGAAAAGGTCTTTACCAGTATCCGACTCACATGAATCAGTCTATTTAGTGCAAAAGAGAATGTCTATAACACCTTTATCTCGGTAGAAGTAATTAAACTCTTCAGCATACCAAATCTTCCCACAAA
Organism: Thuja plicata; assembly: GCA_018584345.1. Lineage (NCBI taxonomy): Eukaryota > Viridiplantae > Streptophyta > Pinopsida > Cupressales > Cupressaceae > Thuja > Thuja plicata. The sequence continues at coordinate 1,171,407 of MU224826.1, read as the reverse complement.
TCTCCCTTTCTCTGTATCCAAAACACTCAATTTATCCAATATCCTAGACACTTTTTTTCTAACTCCAACATGGTATGTGAGGAGGTCTCACAACTATTCATTAACTTGTCTAGAGTTTTTCTGTCCTTTTCTATTATATTGTCAATGTTTTTAATGTGTCTGATAGGATTTATACAGTAACTATATAGCTTTCTGCCATGCAACACACAACTCTTTTCTTCAGATATGGTTTTTCTTAGTATGGCTAAGTCCCAAGAAATAGACTTGCATACTTCCTCCAAATTCATCGCAAGGTACTTCTTCTCAATTTTTTATTCAAAAATCTTCTATAAGGACTTATAATGACTGGCAAAGTCATCCAATACCTTGTTCAAATTCTCTACATTGTCCTATGATTGGAAAGAAAGAGGTGTAGGTAAGAGTTTGTTGAAAGTATCATCTGCTATTTCCATTACCCTTGACCTCTTCTCACCTTTCTTCTTAGATCTCTCTTCACTTTTGCAAATGCGATGAAGGATAACTTCATCAAATCATACTCATCCATACTCTCAACATCAATGTTCAAAGTTCTATCTCCACTTGCCAATAATAAAGATGAAGAAAAATATGCATGAGTTTCTTATTTGACTTCAACTTTATTTACTGCTTCCTTCACTATTTTAGCTTTTCTCACTTTCTACTCTTCTTTCTTTGTCACTGTTAGATTAATGCTTCCTTCATCAATGTCATTATCCTTCTCAAATGGATCACTAACATCTTGCGAAGTGTCCAAAGACAGTGGCACACCAAAAAGAAATTAATATGGTTTCTTCATAGTACTGACAAAATGGTTATTGTCTTCATCCCTTGATGTATCAAGGTTTACATAAGCTATTATTGATGACTCACCTTTTATAATTTTAGGCTTAGTGTAACCATCTAAATTTGGTCTGTCGCAACTATAGACCCTATTTGCCCTAAGTGTGATCATACCCTCGATTTATGTCCAAACGACCCTGTTACTGCTTGGCATAATTCTTTTAATCAATTTAATGTCCTAGGTGATTTTTATCACTGATTTATATTAACTATTATAGCCATACAATTCAAATCAATTTCGACCAATCAGATCAAATCAAAATCAAACATGGCTATATTATTTAATTATAAAGGAATTGAATAAATCCCTAAAATCAAATATCACTTGCAATTAACCCATTCCCGTAGCCTATTTAATTTAATTAAAATAGCTATAGTCCTCTAATTATTAAAAAGCAATTAAATTGTTTAAATAATTAATTCCTATATTTCTAAATGAATTAAATAAGTTTATTTCATTTATTAATATTCC
>MU224826.1:1128764-1157046 GCA_018584345.1 Thuja plicata | reverse complement strand
TATATATATGTCCAGTCAGCTTCCAATACATCACAAAATAGAATTATACTCCTTTAATGATCGCGACCTTTCATCTATCCAATATCACTGTTACTTTGTCTTTGCATGTCTTAAACATACTATAACAATGTGTGAATGAATTACACCTTCATGAAATTAGTTTATTTAACTACAATTCTATGGAATAATAATGGAAATTTAACCTAAGAATTTCAATTAAATTAATAAGCATCTCATGGCTCTGTATCTAAGCATGTTGATAAAGCTCTCAACCTTAATCTCTATCAATGACAATCCTAGAACAAGAATTTGATGAAGATAAATGCCTAAATCTAGCTCAATTCTCTCAAATTATGATGATATTGGATCCAAATGCACTTAAAATGATCTCCATAATGCTAAAATTCTATGATAATCTCTCAATTATGCTCAAATTGCTATGAAAATGACAAGAGGTTTGATGCTTTGCATTCGAATTTCTAGGATCCTTTATGCTCTCAAAATGGCTTCTATTTATAGGATTTTCCCAATTGTTGGGGGTAGAGTTACTTGATCATGATTAAGCCATGGTTGAGTCAGAGGCTTTCAAATGGTTTGAAATGGGGGGAGAATTTAAATGGCTGTCTCAAAGGTTTGGACAAAGGGACAAATTTGAGTGATTGAGATTCAAAGTTCAAAATGAGTGATTGAGCTTGCAAATTAGGAGTGATCCATGTGCTTTATGTTCTCAATTATCATTGGTTGCTCAAATTTATGTTGAAGGATTATTAGGATTTACTAAATTCAATCAATTAATTAAATTATCCATGTAGGGGAATAGGTTGGATTTGATTTTTGATTTAAACTATACAATTAATTGATTAAAATCAATTATATAGTTTGATCATTTGATGTCATTATTTATTTGATCCTTTGATTTAAATGATTTTGTCCAATTTGATTGATAAATGTCCATTTGAAATTGATTTGATCCATTTTGGTGAGATTTAGAGCATTTGGGTGAGATTTGCAGATTTTCTTGAGAAGAGGACACCTGCCTAGTTTTTGGTGTCTATAAGTGCCCCTCTTTGAATTGATGTGTGAAGCGCATTGATTCAAAGAAAATTGCATGTCCTGATTGCTGATTTGATACCTGATTGATTGATTGATACAAAAACTTGATCTAATAGATAACCTGATTTGATACTCTGATTTGAAATCCCTGATCTGATAAGATTGATTTGAAATCCCTGATCTGATTGATAAAAAAACTAATTTGAAACTGATTTGATAGGATGCAAAATGCCCCACTAATAATGTTTGAAATTTCAATGCCCCAGATTTGATAATGTTTAATGAAGATTTGATTTGATACTATGATAATTCCCCCTCATAAATGAAATAGATTGATCTCCAGATAGAAAAAATGATGAAATTGATAGAAAATAGATCCAATATGTTTTCATTTCTAAAAAACATTAATGATGATCCTGGCAACAAAGCATGCTCCAGTGTGTAGAAAGTGAAAATTAGGTTAAATGAGGTTAAATTAGGTCAAAAATCCTCCAAAATTAGGTCAATTAGCTTAAATAGGTTGAAAAACCCATTTTTATTATTCATTTTCACTTTTCACCCTTGAGAATTTGCGCTGGTCCTGCTGAGATAGATAGCGATGGTGGTCCTGATTAGAGAGCATCGGTTCAAGTGAGGACATGGGTATTAGAGACCTCCTGAGTATGGACCTCCAGTAAGTGGTTTTCACCTTCCTAGTGCATTTATTGCTATGATTTGATAGCATTTATTACATTTTTCCATGTTTTCTAGGGTTGATTTGATGAAATGACACGTAGCATAGGTTAAATGATGCTTAGTAAGGTTAAATAATGCCTCTGTATTGTGAAATGATGCATATACATAGCTAAATGTTGCATATGATTAGGTTAGGATTTTGTATTTGTGCAATGAAATGCTGTGTATAGAAACCCTAGTTGTGAAATGCCTTGTATAAGGTTTAAAATACCACGAAGGAAGTTAAAATGCCATGTATACTGTAAAGTGACGCCTCTGATAAATCAAATCACACCTAGAATCATTTAAATGATTCCTAGAATGAAATGACGCATACATTATGCCAAGTGACACCTACTTTGAAAAATGATATAAACCTGATTTAGGAAGCACAAACTGCTTTCTGATTGATCATTTGGATGACCAGATTGATTTCCAAGATAGATAGATCTATTTTAGTAATGTGAACAAGTAATTAGGATATTAGGATAATCATAAAAATGGATGTTTGATTTGTCAATCCGATAGGATAGAACACTGATTGATAGGATAAATGATCATATTGGTCCCTTCTCAAGATCTACAGTTAGGAACAATAAGTTGATGCACTCAAAAAGAGAAAAGGATTGATTGAATTGGTTTGATTGACTTAGAATGATCCACTGATATAATGATACTGATATAATTCCATTGATTTGCAAAACAGGCACATTTCCATAATTTTTATGTACGGAATCTAGCCTCCTAGATACTTGACTTAGCTGATGAGTTGACAGTTCTAGAGTTACGTGTGATTGAGAAGTCCGGGTTGAGATTTCTTTTAGACTTCCTTGGTTCCACCTGAACTAGGGTTTACTGACAGTTGTCACAAAGTGTTAGAACTCTAACCACAATAGAGTAGGTTTGATAAAATTAGGTTTATGATGGCAGCATATGTAGATGCATCTTCAGTGATGGGATGATCGGAGATGATATGATCATGTGGGCGCAATTTTATTCTTTTCCCACTTTGTCAGTAGTTCTAGGTGTTGTGATTGGAAGTTTATTACTTCTTGACCGATGAGGTCACAAATTCTTAGTTGGCTGGGGTCAGATCTTGGAGTATTTGATTGCACATCCTCAACATTTTGATTTGGGTTTCTACGTGTTGGCGTAGCTTTACCATGATTTACATGAGGTTGTTTAAAGAGCTAGTGTGGCTATATTAGTCGGTGCTATATTATTATAGTTATGGACTTGGGAGGACATCCCTATTACTAGACCAATAGCAGCTCGAGTTTGAGGCCAAGGATGGCCATACGTATTTTTGTATGATGGGATATTTGTCCAACATCATCTGGGAAAACTTGAGTATTGGCACCGCACCATTGATGATATCGATCATGTCATATGGAGACCTTACCTTGGATGTGAGGGATGGTGGGAGGATGATGATGAGCTTCCATATATCTTTTCCCCATAGTGGATGATTGGTTGATCACCACTTTTTATAGAGAGATTCTTCTTTGGTCAAGTTTTGAGGTAGTATGGACGGGTTCAGGATATGCCACAGGGTATGGCTTTATACGCCCAAGTACAGGCAGAGCGGTCAATGTGGGGAGCACATGTGGATTACCAGTATGCTTGGATGAAGATTGATAGTTTGGGATTCATTCGGTGGGACATGATAGACCATGTTGTTGATGCTGGGATGACTGTTGAGTATAGAGAATGGTTCTTACACCACAAATTCATGAGATTTATTTATCCATGAGAGCCAATTCCTGACAGGGATGATAATTTTGATGATGATAATGACGGGGGTGGTAGAGGTGGTAGATGGAGAGGACTAAGATAGTGACCTCCTAGAGCTCCTAGGGTACTCAGGGCTATAGGCTGAGGATGGGTGGGACCTTGAATGTGGGGTGGACATGTCAGGGCTATGGGTGGTGGTTTTGGATAGCCGAGACAGAGACAGGTACAAGAAGAGGCATAGATTCAACCTAGACCAGCTGCAGGATGGGGTTAGCAGAGACAATGCTAGAGAGATGGAAAGCAGGCTCGGTTAGATTCTTCTAGACAGGTTCCAGGAGCACAAACTCCTCCATAGGTTCACATTCAGGCACAACAGGTTCCTCTTATATAGGGATAGATTCTGACATAGCAGGTGCCTCCACAGATTTCATTGGTATCTCAGGATCCTCCCCAGGCTCCTCCTCATGATATTCCATAGGCTCCATAGGTGATAGATGCCTTAACACAAGATGTGAGGACCTTACAGATGGGTTGACATCAGTGGTGGATTGGATAGATTAGGTAGCTTCCATGATGCATTAATTTATGACTATGATGACACAGATGCCCAGTGTTGCGAACACCAATCAAGGACCACCGACTATACATGATAGATCAGGTGATAGGGATCCTGATGGGACAGGTGATGGATAAGGTATAGGTACAGGTGATGGATCAAGTGCCCATGCTGGATCTTGAGATAGATTGGATATTGAACCACATGGAGATGTATTGATGTATCATATTTATTGAGTTTGATCAAGACTTTGTTGATGTATCATTTTGTCGATGATATTGTATCTTGATATATAGATGTTATGGATCTTTTGATGGACATTTCTATGATGATATACTTTGTTTCTTAGGATGTGTGTATGATATTTCTTTACATGCATATCTATATGATGTCTATGATGCATATACTTTTATTATGTATGACATAGATAGATGGATGCAAATGAGTGCATGCAACTATTTCTATATGCTTCTCTGATTTTCATGATGAATGTTTTATACAATGAAATGATAAATGAATGCAAATAGCTTTTTGGATTTTGATTTTATGAATGTATGCAACTTTATATGAAATGCACTCTTAAAATGGATGAATAATGAATAATGATTAATGTTTCTTTTCTTGATTTTCTGATATAAGAAATAATGACTAATTATTAATGATTAATGCTATGAATGCAAAAGATAATCTCACATCATTGACTTGAAACAAGGATAATTTATAATTAAACCCTCCAAAAATTGATTAACCCCCTTGCACTTGGAAAAATCCTCTAAGCATATGCAATTAATCTAACATGATAATGCAATGCAATGCAACTAATTGTTACTAGCTTTTTGCGAAAGAACTCCAAAAGAGATATATTATCATCATTGAGCATTGTGGAACTAGGATCAAGTACAATCATCACTGATCACATCATGATGATATGAATACCGCTTTCATCGCTTTAGTAACCCCTTGGGAAACTATTACAACCCTCACTAGTTTAATAACCAACTATGGGAGTATGAATACCGGTTTCATTGGATTCAATATTGCAAGTGGATTTTGGTATTAAGATATGGAAGATCTAAATAGCCAAGGTATCCATTTGCATAATCAAATAAAAGTTAATCCTCCTTCCTATATGAAAGTCCTTGATGGTTCTTTGATGACCATGTCATTAGATGAATTCACACAAGTTAATGGATCTTCCTCAAAACACTCACTCAAAATCAAGAAAATATCATATCCTCATCATCACCAATCTAGTCAAAACATCATCAATTAGCTAAAAAGACATAACAAAATGCAATCAATATCATAAAAAAGCTTCAAGTTTTTTACTTTGTATCAATATTTTCAAAAGAATTCCAAACATTTTGATCATTTAGGTTGTTTTCAAATTTTAATCCTGATAAAATAAGTCAACGAAGTTCAAGGATCAAGTTGTTAGGTCAAATGCTTGGGTTTGAACAATGATACCCATCAAAGGTTCAACAATATCTCTCCTTTGAAGTTTTGAAAATATGCTTTTGATATGTGATCAACATGTGGCACTTATGAATCCATTTGTACCAAAAACCAATGCTTTTTCCCCCAAGTGATAAATGTAACCATGTGAAACATGGGCAAATGAAACCTAGAATGCAACAATGTAGCTAAAATACTTTACTATGACTATGCACAAATGATGGATACAATGAAGGATATGTAAAAATGAGATGATGAAAAGGCAATATGTATAAATACAACTAGGAAAGACCTAAGGGATCAAAAAGTGCCTATTTTCCAGGTTTTCACCTTTTGGGATTATTGCTCTTGTTCTCTTTTTTTGCTTTTTTTTTGCTACCAAGGTGCCTATTGCTAGGTTTTCACCAAGGTGCTTTTTCTCTTTTTCAAAATTTTCAATTTTTTTTTTGATATCATCAAGGCGCCTATTTGCTAGGTTTTCACCAAGACAATGATTTTGATTTTTGAATTGTTTTTCTTTCTTCATGCTCAATTTTCTCCTTTTTCTGATTTTCTGCTTTTCCATTATTTATTACTTTTGATTTTTCTCATGTTTTTGGATTTTGAATTTTCTCATGTACACAGATTTGATGTTGAAGTCATCGGATACACACTCATCTAATACTCTGTGCTCCTATACTCTTTCATCTGATCCGGTATGAAACCTCTTTAGATGGATGTTGTTAATAGGCTCTTTTAATTCATCACCCTCGCAATCATCTAGCTTGTAAGTTCTCGTTCCAAAAGAGGAAGTAATGACAAAGGATCCAAGCCAATTTTCTTCCCATTTTCATTTATTTTCCCTATCTACCTTATTTTTAGGGTTTTCTCGTAACAATAAGTCTCCCACTTGAAAGGTTCTTGGTTTGGTATGCTTGTTGTAGTTTCTTGAGATTCTATTATGATAGACCTTCAAATGTTCATAGGCTTGTGTTTGGTATTCCTCCAACAATTCCAATTGTTGAAGTCAGGAAACCCTATAATCCTCATCATTGATTAATCCATGTAATGAGACTCTTAGGTATGTGATTTAAACTTCCAAGGGTAAAACAACTTCTACCCCATAGACTAAGGAAAATGGTGTATCTCCAGTAGGTGTTCGGATGCTAGTTCTATATGCCCACAATGTCGGGTTTATCTGCACATGCCAATCTCTTCTTGATTTATCAACCTACCACTTCAAGATTTTGAGAATATTCCTTTTCATGGCTTCGGCTTGTCCATTACCTTGAGGATAGTAAATGGAGGAAGAATGATGCGTGATATGAAATGTTTCACAAATTTCATCCACATCTTTGTTTTTGAATTTTTTTTCTATTATTTGTGATGATGGAATGAGGATACCATATCTGCAAATGATGTGATTAATGATAAACATTGAAATCCATTTTCCCATGGTAGTTGTCAAAGGTACGACCTCTACCCATTTGGTAAAATATTCTGTTGTTGTAATGATGTATTTATGACCATTGGAAGGTGTGTAAATAATTCCAATAAGATCAAACCCCCATTGGTAAAATGGTCATGGTGTGATAAAAGGATGAAATTCTTATGCAGGTGCATGGATCATGTCTCCATGGTACTGGCATTTTGCACATGTTTTCATAAAGTGGCAAGCATCTTTTTCTAAGGTTTTCCAGAAGTACCCCATATGAAGGATTTTCTTAGCTAAATTTAACCCACTAGAATGTGACCCACAAATCCCCTCGTGAACGTCTTTTAAAGATAATATTGATTCCTCATCCTCTAGACACCTAAGAAGTGTTCCTTCAAGACCCTTGCAATACAATGTGTCTGAAAGGATAGTATAACGAGCGACTTGTCTTATAAAATGTCATTTTTGGGCATGGGTTTGGTCAATAGGTAAAACTTAGTCTTTAAGATAGGCATAAATTGGTCCATACCAAGATGAGTCATGTCCATGAATTAAGGCAATGATTTGGGTGTTGGGTAAGTCAAAATCTTGTTTTACCAACTCTTCCACCAAGAATTCATCCCTCACATTCTGATCAGGCATTGGAAGTAATGAAGCCAAGGTAGCCATAGCATCAGCAACCCTATTCTTGTCTCTTGGAATTTGTTCAAATGTGATTAAGGCAAAGTATTTTTTCTAGTCATCTACCATTCTCTTATATGGCATCAATTTTCATCCTTATTTTGGTATTCATCATTGATTTGGTTGATGACTAATTAGGAATATCCATAAACTTGCAGTTTTGTAACGTTCTATTCTAAAGCCATTTTGATGCCTATGACTAAAGCTTCATATTATGTAATGTTGTTTGTACATGGAAAAAAAGTTTATAAGATTTTTTAATGGTTTAACCTTGAGGTGTGATCAATAAAATTCCCACCCCTGAACCATTTTGATTATAGGATCCATCAAAATACAACTTCCATGCCATAGCTTCCACATTGACTATTTATGTTTCGGGGAATTCAACTTGGATTGGATGAGTAGAATCAAATGTATTTTCAGCCAATTAATCAGAAATAACTTGGCCCTTGATAGCTTTACGGTCCACATATTCAATATCACATTCACTAAGCACCATTACCCATTTAGCAATCCTTCCAGTTAGGGCTGTTTTGCTAAGCAAGGATTTTAAAGGATCAATTTTGGCAATCAATTTAACTTTGTGCATCAACTTATAATGTCAGGGTTTTTGTGAGGTAAAGACCACTACTATGAAATCTCTTTCCATGAAGCTATATTTTAATTCATATTTGATCAAAGTTCTACTCAAATAGTAAATAACTCTTTCTTTTCCTTCCTCATCCTCTTGTGCCAATAATACCCCTAAGGATCTTTCTGTTGCTAAAATATAAAGTATTAATGGCTTTCCTTTGATAGGAAGCATCAAGATAGGTGGATTGAACAAGTATGCTTTCAACAAAGTAAAGGCTTGTTCACATTCATCATCCCATGTAAAAATGGTATCTTTGTGTAGCAATCTTGTGAATGAATGGCACTTTTCTACCAAGTGAGAAATGAACCTCCTAATGAATTGAAGTATTCCTTGAAGGGACCTCATTTGACTGATATTTTTGGGAGTTTCCAAGTCCATAATTGCTTCTAATTCCTCTGGATCCACTTATATGCCTTTTGCATAAACTATATAGCCTAAGAGCTTGCTGGATTGAACCCCAAATGCACATTTCTTTGGGTTTAGTCTCACTTTGAATTTCTCTAACCTTTTGAAATTATTTTCTAGTATAGGAAGATGATATTTTCTTTGATGTGATTTAGCTAAGATATCATCCACACATTCTTCTAGGAAGGTGTGCATCATGTCGGGGAAGATAGTGGTCATTTCTCTTTGGTAAGTTTCTCTGACATTTTTGAGACCGAAGGGAATCACATTCCAACAAAAGGTTCTCCATGGGCATGTAAAAGAAGTATTTTCTTGGTCTTCATGTGCTATGCGAATCTTATTCTATCCACTAAATCCATCCATTAATGAGAACATATAATTTCTCACCATTAAATCCACGATAGCATCAATGCTAGGCAATGGAAAATCGTCCTTCGGAAAAGTAAGGTTAAGGTCTCAAAAATATGTGCATATTATAATGGATTTATCATGTTTGGTAACTGGTACAATGTTGGATATCCTTCTGCATAGGTTATCACTCTTATGAATCCAACCTTAAGTAGCTTCTCCAATTCTTCTTTGACTAATAGAGCTACATGTGGATGCATCTTTCTCAATTTATGCTTTATAGGTTTGATGCCGGGTTTAACATTAAGATGGTGAAATATGAATCTTGGATCTAACCCTGGCATGTCGGTATATGACCACGCAAATTTAATTTTCTTTTCTTGAAAGAATTCGATGAACTCCTTCCTTTCTGATGCGGTTAATGATGTTGCTAAGTGAATAAACCTTGGTTCCAAGTTGGTTCCAATGTTAACCTTTTCTGTTGGCTCTATGAGAATAGGAGATCTCTCATCATAATGTTCTTGTAGGGTATCCAACCTCTCTTCCTTAGGTGCCACATTTGGGTTTTCACCTTTGGAAACATCTGATATTTTTATTTTTTAGGTTCTAGCACTACCACATGGTGGTTTTCACCACTAGACCTTTACATTTTTTTGAATTTCTATCTTTTATTTTGTGGATTGAGAGGTTGGACCCCTACCTCTATCATTATGTCTGGATTGTATTCATTGGTGGAAGAAGATGGCTGAACCACGTTTAGGTATTGGGTCATTGTATGGTCATTGGGAAAGTATAATAAGTCATTTGGTTCAGTTAAATCCCAATCAATGAGTTTGGGATGAAGTAAGGATAATGAATCATTAGGAAAGTTTTCATTCGAAGGATTCAGGGACATGACCTCATTTGAAGGTTCGTACATTGTATTGCTTAGGTCTATAACATGTGCTTGCTCAAGGTGTTCCATAGAAGTAGGATCAAAATTTTCCTCACTAGAGTCCTCATTGATTTCCATGGGAAAGAAAGCATGTGGATTAGATATAATGTTTGAATCACCACCCCACAAAGGTACCCAAGGTTCACCTATCAATTGTTTATTCCTAGATGCTTGACCTACATTAGATTCTTGAGATTCACTTAATACTTGTGTAGAATTTGAACCTTGATTCTCATTATCTTGACTTTTGACATTAGGAATGGTATAATATGTGTGAATAACATCAACCTCTTTATTATGACAAGAGTCTTCAGATAGGGAATCTCACTCTCGGATCCTACCATGTGTACATGTTCATGAAAATCATGCATAGGGCTTGAACTTTCTCCTTTGTCTTGATAAACTATTCCATATTTCTCATCTTTTGATCTCCAAGCCAATTTAATGGGTTCTAGCAATCCTCTATTCCTGACTCCTAAGGCTCCTCTTCCCTTGTATCCCATTTTTTTTCATAATTTGATACCCTTTTCCATATAGCTCGGTTTGGATATTGATGTGTTGTACTCTTTCCATGGGATTATTTGAAGTATCTTCCTCTTTGTAGAGCCATTATAACACCTCATTGTCATCCTTTTCTAGGGCTTATTTGTCACTCTCTCTTACAAAATGAGAGTTATATTTGTGAGGTGGATGATAACATGATGGTTTTCCATGTGTCTTAGGAGAAGTTGGCAAATCAAATAGGGAAACAAAATATTCCCCGACTCCTTTGGAATTGATTCTACATTACTTTTCAAACTTATGCATCATTTTACTCATCTTTTGGTATTGGTCCTTCTTGGCTTGTTCTCTCTCATCCTTGGAAGGTTTCAAAATTTCCACCTTTGATGTAGAAGTCTTAACTGAATTTTCATATGAACTTTGACCCTCATAACTCACTTTCTCCTTTCCCTTAGTTGATGTAGTTGAGATAGTTTGCTTAGGGTTTGAGGTAGATGTAGCATTTGACATTAAATTTTAACCTTCCTCTTTAGCTTCTTCAATGATGACATTAGGGATGAATCCTTCCCTATTGTGAGAAATAAATAGCTCATGACTAGGTTTGCATGTGTTGCAATATTGAAAGGGATTAGAATCTCCTCCAATTGTGATCTCTTCACCCATGTGTGGAAATTTATGCATTTATGATAGGTGGAAGGCACCAATTGCATCTCATGAATCCATGGTCTCCCCAATAATATATTATAAGTTAGCTTCAAGTCAAGGACTTGACATATGGTGTCTTTCTTGATAGGTCCAACTTGAATACGTAGAACAATCATGCCTTTCAAAGATCTTTCTTCCTCATCATGAGCCTTAATGGTAATCTACTTTTTAGGATCAATGGATGATTTGGATAACCCTAAACACTTGAAAAGGTTCAATGTGCAAATGTTTATACCGGCTCCCCCATCAATGAGAAATCTCTTGACCCTATTCCTTTGGATTAAAACTTCTATATGGAAGGGAAAATTCTGAGGGTGAGTAATGGACATATAATCTTGTTCGAAGAATGAAAGGAAATGTGGTGCAATGAGATGTCCTACCATATTTTGAAACTTATCTTCCTCCAAAGTTATAGAAACATTGGTCTCCACTAGGGAAATTTCCAAGATCTACTTGTGATTGGGAGAAATTTTTAGTAAATCCAAAATAGAGATTTGTGCTGGAGTCTTTTGTAATTGATCAACCAAACTATAAGGCTTTGTTGAAGTAGATAGTTGTTTAGCTAAAATATTTGATTGTATAGGGCAAATAGGTTTAGGAGCACCCCCTTATAGGGTAATCCTTGATGCTTTCCCCCTAGTGATGGCATTAGTAGTCTCCACTTTGTGTTGTTCCTTAATTACCACAACATTAACAACATGCTCATGCTTGGATAAAGTATCGATAGTATTGTCATAATGATGAGCAAAATTGACATTGTTGTTACCTTGATTGTTGAAAGTTGAATACTCACCTTTCTCATGATTATAGAATTTTTTTTTAAAGGTTGTATGATCCTCATTTTTTTGGGGCCCTTTTATCTTAATTACACCATTGTTAATCAAATCTTGCACCACGTGTCTTAGGCACATGCAATCATTGGTTTTGTGTCCTTGATTCCTATGGTATTCATAATGGTTGGATTCTCTCCACCAATTGGGCTTGCTTTGTGGTTCATAGGGTTGAGCCCTTGGTAAATCAATAATATTATTAGCAATTAGGGTTCTCAATGCATTATCAAGTGGTTCACCCAAAGGTGTGAATGTCCTTCTAGGCGTTGGTGCAAAGAAAGGTTTAGGCTTGTTAGCCCCTTGATTACTCCCAAAGTTGTTATTGTTATTATTGGTGTTAAGAGACACTTTGGGTGCTTGACTTTAATTGTTAACTTGAGTAGGTGTTCATGTGAGAGTAAAAGGAGAGGCCTTCAAATTGTTAGCTTCCGCAACTCCATCATTAACCACACCTTTGTTATTGTTCCTCATCCAAAATTGGTTATTTTTAGGAGGATTCCTATTTTGATTGTTATTGGAGGTATTTTTGTTGTTGTTATTATTGTCCTTATAAAGTTTAAGTTCTCCACTTTTAACCAATACCTCCTTCGTAGTAACTCTGTTCTTAATTAGGTCTTGGAAAGACCTGGGACATTGTAATATTAACCGATAGTTCATCTCATTACTCAAGCTATTAATGAAGATACCCATCTTCTCCTTTTTAGGTACACTTCAAGGGTATCTAGAGAATACCACTCTCCACCTTTGTAAGAAAATTAGGAATCCTTCTCCCTCTCGTTTCTTGGTATTACATAAATTTATTATCGTAACCTCATGTTTGATATTGTAGGAATAATGAGTTACGAATTTGGAGGTCAATTCTTTGAAAGTTCAGATACCAGAGGGTAACTTGGAAAACCACTCCATTGCCATGCCTCCTCAACTTCTAGTAAATTAACCTCATTAAATATGTTGTGTCATGCATGAAATCTAGGCTCAATGTACAAAATTCCCTTAAATGATCTTGGGGATTGGATGCTCCTTCATACTTTTTGTATTTAGGAAAAACAACAATACTTGGGAATGGGACCATAATTAGGGTGTTGTCGAATGGAAAAGGACACAAAGCTTTGATAGAAAAGGGTTTAAGAGCCCTGCTTTGTTTCATCATGTCCAATTACATTTTGAATAATTTGAATTGTTTTTTCATTATGTCAATCGAATTTTCTTCTTCTTCATTTTTCTTGAGTTGATCGACATCAAAGTTGTGGGGGAGTTTAGTCCCCGCTTGTGCCAGGTCTAGGAAATACTTCTCCCTATCATGTTATAACACTTTCTCCATGAGATTATTAAAGAATGGAATTTGGACCGCCTCATTAACCTTTTATTCAGTTGATTCTTCATCATTAGGGTCCACATTTCCACCATCATTATTATTAGGATCCATCCCTTGATTGTTAGGGTCTATTCCTCTTCCATGGGCCCCATTGTTATTGACCTCGCCATTTCCATTTTAAAAAAAAAAATTCTATTGACATTGTTGATTAGGTTGGGGTCCATATTTCCAAATGGGAATGTCATATTTGGTTCTACTTCCTTCGTTAGTTCTTGAATTGGTTGTTGCGAAGAAGTAAATTCATCACTAGGAAATGGAAACTCCTACCTTAGATAGGTTCTATCTGATTGAAGGGTATATTTAATGTAATGTGACCGCGTAAAAGTTGGCATGAGAGTTGATCAAGAAAACTTGGCTTTGATCACTTGATTGATCAATCTCTTGATGATTTTGAGAATTATCCAACAATGGGGGATTCTAATCAAACTGAAAGTATACATAGGTAGAACATCCAAAAGGGTATCCAATCAAGTTACTTTCACACCCTCAGGAAATGTCCATTGTTTTCCCCTATTTGTTTCTGAGAATCACTTTACACCGTATAGGCGTCACTTCACACTATATAGATGTTAGTTGGAAAATGTCTACGCGGCATTCTGCAAGTTGCAGACGGTGTTTGCCTGTCGATAGGCAATTTTTAACTGTTCACAGGTAGTAGTTTCTAGTGACTTAGGTGTCACTTTATTTTTTACAGGCATTATTTCAAGTTTATAGGCATCACAAAATTTTTTGTAGGCGTGATATCTTTGATGGTACATGGCACTTTGCAGATCAAGATTGTTTTCACAATTTTTAGGGTTTTTAAAAGTTTAAAGTTGTGATCAAATCTGTTCAATTGGATTCTTTCTTGAAAATGTAAACACAAACTCAACACACATAAAGTTTTCATTGTAACCCTAAAACACACTAATGTGTATGTTCTCAGTCGTTTCAACGGGTCTTAAACAAGAAGAGATTCCAATCAATCTACCTAGGGTCAGATTTGGCTTTTAAAAATTTTGGCTCTAAAAGGTAGCATTATACTTAACAAAGATTTATTGAACACCTCAATTCTAAATTATGCCAAGTTCTTATACCCGCTTGTGGGCTTCCCACATGCACAAAAGTGCAATTTTGCACAATCCTGAAGGACTACTTGAGGAAGTGAAGAAAACTTGCACACAATTTAGTCACTACAACCCATTAAGGAAGAGTGCATTTATCTATAGTGGGTCAGATAGTATCGCGGCTTAAGCAATTGTCTCCCACTTTGGGTCATTCCCTCTCACTTTCCTCGTAAGGATGTACTTAGGAGGGAGGTCCTCTAAAGCTCTAAATTATCTATAATATATGGAAAGCAAGAAATTGAACTTAGCTCAACAAGTTTGGGAATTTGATTCACTCAAAGAGTGAAGAGCATATCCCTATTGTTGTTCTTTGTTCCAAAAAACCCAAACACTTATGTTCTTTTTCAACCTCATAACAAAGAGGTTCTTAAAAATTGAAGTGTGTGGTTCAATTAACCTCCCTTTCTTTCTACCACCCTAAACTCAACATGTTTGGCTTTTTGATCAACTTTGAAAAGTTGAGAGCATATACCTAATGTTTTGTTCAAGATATTAATAATAGGGTGTCTCTATTCAGCTAGATTTAAATGAATTGCCACAATCTAAGCAAAGCAAGCTTGATGAGAAAAATACCTCTTTTCGATGCTAGCAAAGGCTAGGCACTTTTTTGAGGTTTTTTATTTTGTTTTTCTCACTCACCTAGTGGGGATCATTCCCTCTCCGGATCCACCAACAAATTAGTCAACACAAACACACAAAGTGAAGGAAACCAAAAGTGAAATTGACAATGCAACTAAGTTCCTTGATAAATTTTGCAAAAAGAATTTAAGAACTCAAAGCATGAAATCACCTAAGAGATGGAAATGTTTTCTTATATGCACTACTAACTTTGATGTAATGCTCAAATAAATCCTCTTCCTTCTCTAAATTTTCTGAAATCAAAGAATTATGTATTTCTTTTAAGTATTTGATTTGTACCCTTACCTCTTTGCTTGGCCTTTTGATGCGCACCTCTAGTTTCTGCACTTTTAGGTTTCTGTTCATCTGTAGAAAATACAGTAATAGAGAGTTAGAAAATAGAATTTATCAATTTAAGTGCAATAAAATATATCAAACTACTGGCGTGATTTAACAACTAACAAGTATTATTTCATAGTATCCTACGTGTGACTTTGCAGTCAGCTAGGCGTCACTTTCCAGTTAGCTAAGCGTTATTTAACAACTAACAGGCATTAAAATTAGAATGACAGGCGGTACAAAAAGTGTAAATTGTGAATCAAAAAAGATAGTAGGTGGTAGAAGAATGCTGATAGGCATGATTTGGCTGCTCGTAGGTGTCACTTTACATGCTCAGGCATGACACTTTGTCTTGCAGGCGGTGAAAGAATTTCAAGATAGAGAAAGGAAGATCTTCTTAGGCATCATTTAGCTGCTAGTAGGTGTCACTTTATGGCTGGTAGGCATCACTTGGACCTGCAACTTGCAAATTTAGTATAAAATGCACCAAAAACACTAAAAATGATAGAAAAATGAGATTTAGAGGCTCAAAGCCCCACGGTGGGCACCATTTGTGTGTGAATGAATTAGACCTTCATGAAATTAGTTTATTTAACTACAATTTTATGGAATAATAATGGAAATTTAAGATAAGAATTGCAATTAAATCAATAATCATCTCATGGCTCTCTATCTAAGCATGTTGATAAAGCTCTCAACCTTAATCTCTATCAATGACAGTCCTAGAACGAGAATTTGATGAAGATAAATGCCTAAATCTATCTCAATTCTCTCAAATTATGATGATATTGGATCCAAATGCACTCAAAATGATCTCCATAATGGTAAAATTCTATGATAATCTCTCAATTATGCTCAAATTTATATGAAAATGACAAGAGGTTTGATGCTTTGCATTCAAATTTATAGGATCCTTTATGCTCTCAAAATGGCTTCTATTTATATGATTTTCCCAAGTGTAGGAGGTAGAGTTACTTGATCATGATTAATCAATGGTTGAGTGAGAGGCTTTCAAATGGTTTCAAATGGGGGGAGAATTTAAATGGTTGTCTCAAAGGTTGGACAAAGGGACAAATTTGAGTGATTGAGATTCAAAGTTCAAAATGAGTGATTGAGATTGCAAATTAGGAGTGATCCATGTGCTTTGTGTTCTCAATTCTCATTGGTTGCTCAAATTTATGTTGAAGGATTATTATGATTTATTAAATTTAATCAATTAATTAAATAAGCCATGTAGGGGAATAGGTTGGATTTGATTTTTGATTTAAACTATACAATTAATTGATTAAAATAAATTATATAGTTTGATTAATCCCTTTAGGCTTATATTTGATCATTTGATGTCATTATTTATTTGATCATTTGATTTAAATGATTTTTTCCAATTTGATTGATAAATGTACATTTGAAATTGATTTGACCCATTTTGGTGAGATTTAGAGCATTTGGGTGAGATTTGTAGATTTGTTTGATAAGAGGACACCTGCCCATTTTTAGGTGTCTACAATAACTTACTTCTCTCAACACCAAAACATAAGTGACCTTAAATGAAGGTCATATACACCCCAAAATATATTCTTCTAAGCTCGCATGTCTTCATTCATCATATACTATCTTTGCTGACCAAAACTGTAATACTATACTCTGTAATTCTACTTCGTGGACTTAGTCATTTTGCAAGCTATAGCTCCAAAAATGTGTTTGACACCAAGAGACCATCCATACCAGATATGTTTCCATAAATGACAACCCTAAAGTGTTCCATAACATTCCTGAATGAACCACTTTCCAACATATTTTGCTCAAGATTACTTGAGCATCTTTTATAGACTTTGGATGATATCTCTGATATATATATATATATATATATGATTGATTTAGGCTCATCGTGATGTCTTCAATGCATGCCTTCTTGCTTTCTTGTTCATGTGACATTTCTGATCAGATTAGTGTCTTGTATCACTTATATTGATTATCTTTCTCATGTATCTTGAATGAGACATATCTTGTTTCTTTTTCTCATTGTGCATCATTCTCTAATCACAATATTCCTTCATATCGTAATGTTCTCTGAAAACTGTGATGATTTGATTCTTGTATGGTTGATTCTGGCCCTTTCATGCATATATATAACCTTCATATGATCAATGCAGTTGACCACTTCAGCAAAGTATTTGATGTTAGAAGGCTATCTCTTTTTTTTTTTTCATAATTCTATTATGAAATGAAAGCCTAAGAAAGAAATGCATCCTATGACGCAAGTCTAGAAACTGATTCCTTTTAGCTAGTTTTGTCATAATCGTACGTTTGGGACATCAGAATCGATAAAACCTTTACTGGTGCCACTATGACCATAATGATATGAGTATAAATTTCATCAGATACAATATGGGAAAATAATGTAAACTTTGAGATACAGGAACCAAGATGACTTGGACATTATTTTTAGTTGATATTGCAAGGGTACACTAGTATCGAGGCATTCAGAGCCGAGATAACCATGAGTGTGTTCTTGCATAAATAGGAAGATTAACAGTCAAGGAGATATTCTAGACCTCACCATGGCATACAAATAAATGGATTTAGGTATGTGAGGCTGATCCACCTTACTGTGGAGGCTCTTATCACAGACACCCAGTTTATTTTACCTTACAACATCATCGAGCCCACACCAACAAGCATAAATCAAAGCAATGAGTATATAAAATCATTGATAATAGACAACATTCAAGAAATTGTTCATCATACTTTAAACAAGTGTGATTGTTATACGTTTGTCTATGTAGGGTGTTGAGAAACACCATCGTACTTGTGGGTGTTAGTATTGAAAATACATTTGTGTACTTGAGTGTTATTAAGCCAAGATTTAAGTGCATTAATGTATTATCCGACATGTGAAAAACACAAATGTGTCCAAATAGGTAGTGTTTAGAAATATTGTTGATTAAGGTATTCAAAAAAACCATTGTGTCAATGGAAAATTGTCCAGTGGTTAAAATACCAAGATAGCTAACGTTGATTAGTAGGAAGACTGACAAGATGTTGACTTGTTTTCCCAAAATGGCCAGGAGATTTTCCTTAGTAAGGAAATAGGCCTCTAGGAACAAGTTATTGACCAATCCCAAGCTATGGTATTGGGACAAAAATTGGGAAAAGCGATTGAAAGTCCATAGGCACAAATAAGAAGGTTGAGACCTCTGCAGGTGAGACAGTCAAGCTATGCATTGATAGATGGGGCACTAGTTACAAGTGATGCATATTTGTCAGGTTTTCACCGCTTGGCATAATTGATATTTTTTCTACCAAGGTGCTTGTTTTCTAGGTTTTCACCTAGGCACTTTTTTCTTTTTCAATTTTTTGTATTCTTCTTCTTCTTCTTCTTCTTCTTTTTTTTTTTTTTTGTGTTTTTCACTTTTTTTTGTTGATCTTTCAAGGTGCCTATTTACTAGGTTTTCACCAGGATGATCATTTTTTTAGGAATTTTTCCAAATATTTTTGTCTTTTTATGCTTTTTTTTGTTTTTGGTATTTTTTCAGGATCATTTTTGTTGTACATGAATTGCTCAGAATGTCCACTTATAGAACTTCTTTAGGTGGATTGTGTTGATGGGATCAATAAATGTCTCCCCTTATGGATTTAATAGTTGATAGGCTCCAGAGCCAAATGCTACACTAATTGCGAAGGGACCCATCCAATTGGATTCAAATTTCCCCTTTTGCTCACGATTTTTGTTAATTCTTTGGATTCTCTCTAAGTTGGTCAGATCACCAACCTAAAATTTTATGTGTCTTAATTTCTTGTTGTAACCTATAGACATCCTTTTTTGATAGACTCTTAGATGTTCAAATGCTTCTTGTCTTCTTTCATCAAGTAATTCTAACTCCTGCATTCTACAAATCTGGTAATCTTCATTAGTTATGAGTCCTTGCAAAGAGACTCTGAGTGATGGTATCTCAACCTCAATAGGTAGTATTGCTTTTGTGCCATATACCAAGGAAAATGACATTTCCCCTATAGGCGTTCTGACATAGGTAAGGAATATGGATTCATCTAGAGATGCGAATATTTCTTTGACTTTCTCACTGTCATATGCAGGAGTTTCAATATGTTTTTGTTGGATGCCTCAACCTGTCCATTTCCTTGAGGATAGTAGATAGAGGAACAATGCTGGGTAATATTGAATGTTTCACACAATTCATCAATATCCTTGTTCTTGAATTGTACCCCATTATCTATTATAGTATAGGAAGGTATCTTGTACCTACAGATGATGTAGTTTAGGATAAACATGGATACTTGTTTACCAATTGCTTTGATAAGAGGGACCACTTTGACACACTTTGTGAAGTAATCAGTGGCCGTAATGATGAATTTATGTCTTCTGGAGGAGGAAGGATATATTTTACCTACCATGTCAAAGGCCCATTATTGGAATGGCCAATGTGTGACAAAAGGTAACTGCTCTCTAGTAGGAGTGTGAATCAGGTGGCCATGTAGTTGGCATTTCTTGCAGGTCTTGATGAGCTAAACAACATATTTCTCCATGGAAGGCCAGTAGTACCCTACCCTTAGGAGTTTATTATCCAATGAGAGACCATTCAAATAATACCTACAAATACCTTTGTGGACTTCCTTTAGCGCACATTTAGACTCTTTTATTTTTAGACACCTAAGGAGAGTATTGTCTAGACCTTGTCTGTACAAGTTGTTAGCTATGATCAAATAACATGGGGCATTTCTTATAAAGTTTCTTTTCTCATTTATAGACAGGTCATCATGAATTATTTGGTTACACAAGTAGGAGTATATTTGGCTGTACCAGGAAGATTCGGTGCCTATAATTGAGCACACTATTTGAGATTCTGGGGAATCATAGGCCAGAAAAGGGAGTTCTTCCACCAGGAAGTCATAGAAAAATTGATGCTCTTATAGTTGTAACATTGAGGCCAAAGTATCCATGGCATCGACTGCTTTGTTTGCTTCTTTTGGGATTCATTGAAAGGTGATAAAGATAAAGTACTTCTTTAGATCATCAACCATCCTCTTCTAAGGTGTGATATTTTCATCCTTAGTTTGGTATTGTTCTTTTACATGGTTGATCACTAACTAAGAGTCTCCATAAATGTGTAGTTCCATGATTTTCTATTCAATAGCTAACTTCAGTCCATTTTCCAAGGCTTCATATTCAACTATATTGCTTGTGCAAGGAAAGATCATCTTGTAATCTTTAGGAAGTTTGTATCCTTGGGGAATTATAAATATAACACCAACTTTAGACCCTTGTTGCGTGAATGAGACACCGAAGAACATTTTCCATGGGTTCTCTGTCATATATAGAATGACTTCATCAGGAAACTCTATGATTAGCGGTTTACTATCTTGGAGAGGAGCATCCACCATGTGATCAACAATGACTTTACCTTTGATAAATTTATTGTTTATGTACTCAATGTCGAATTCACTGAGTCTCATCACCCATTTTTCTAGTCTACCAATTAAAGTTTCCTTACTTAACAAGTAATTTAAAGGATCAATCTTTGCAATCAGCTTGACAGGGAGTGCAAGCATGTAATGTCAAAGATTTTGTGAAGCAAATACCATTGCAAAGCAAGATTTTTCAATAATTGTGCAATTGTGATCATAGGAAACCATTATCCTGCTTATGTAGTAAATTTCTCTTTCCTTTCATGTTTCATCATGTTGTGCTAGTAAAGATCCAAACAACATTTTTGTAGTTGATATTTAGTAGGAGAGGCTTCCTTGGTATGGGTGCCATTAAAAATAGTGGATTTTCTAGGTACTCTTTGATCTATTGAAAGATATTTTCACATCCTTCATCCCATTTTAATGTTATACCCTTATTTAATGTCTTTATAAAGGTTGAGCTTTATCTGTTAGCTATGAGATGAATCTCCTAACTGATTGGAGCTTCCCTTGTAATGTTCTAATTTGGCTAATATTTCTTGGTGTTTGCATATCCATAATTGATATTACTTTTTATGGATCGACCTTGATTCCTTTTTTGCGACAATGCACCCAAGGAGCTTTCCTGATGTCACACCAAAGATGCACTTTTTTGGATTTAGTGTTAACTTTAATTGTTCCATTCAGTCAAATATTTTCTCTAAATCAACCAAATGTGTAGTCCTTTTTGCTAATTTTTCCAAAGTGTCATCGACATAATCTTCCATATTATTATGCATCATGTCATGGAATATGGTCGTCATGGCTCTCTCATACATTTCTCTAATATTTATTAAACCAAAAGGCATAATGTTCCAATAGAACATGCCCCAAGCACATCTAAAAGTTGTCTTTCATGATCTCCAGGTGCTATCTTTATCTAGTTCTACCCTGAGAAGTCATCCATGAAAGAATACATCTTGTAACCCACTATGAGGTCCACAATCATGTCAATGTTGGGAAGTGAGAAATCATCCTTAGGAAAAGATTTATTTAAATATTGGAAGTCTGTGTAGACCCTAATTGATTTATCAGTCTTAGAAACATGCACAATGTTTGAGATGTAGTCAGTGTATGCTATAGCTTTGATGAACTATGCTTTCAACAAATTTTCTAATTTAGCTTTAACCAATAGTTCCACATGGGGATGCATCTTCCTGAGATTCTTCTTAACTAGTTTGACATTGGGAGAAATAGACAAGTGATGCATTATCAAGTCAGTATCAAGTCCTAGCATGTCTGAGTAGGACCAAGAAAAGTTGACCTTTTTACTCATGAAAAATTGAGTGAACTTCTTCTTTTCTTCTCTTGACAAGGATTACGCTAGGTATACCAATTGGGGTAATTTTGTTGTTCCTAGATTGACTGGTTGTGTAAGTTCTATGAACACTAAAGATCGCTCCTGAAAGTGATTAGGAAAGATATCAAGTTTCCCATCCTCTGGCACCTCTGAGAGGTTTTCACCATTGGATACATCATTTGTTTTTACTATTTTAGGTTTTGATACTGCTACAAAGTGGTTTTCACCATCAGAACTATTTTTATTTTTATTTTTCTTCTTAAGACTGAGAAAATTGATATCCCCCTCCATCATGTTCATGCTCATTGCACTGGTGGAAGAGGTAAGGGGCTCGATAGAATTTAGATAACAAGCCAAGGTATAGTCATTTGGGGAATAAATCAGGTTTATGGGCTTGTTTGGATTCCATTCAATAAGTTTGGGTGGATTAGGGACAAAGATCTAGCAGGTTCTAAGGTTCTAAAGATAGCACCGCATTATCATGATCAAGACTTTCAACGAGCAAGAGAAGATCTATGAAAACACTCTTTGAAGGAATACTTAGACCAAAAAGTGTCCTAACATCACTATTGGAGTCATTGTTAGTATTTTATGAATCTAATGTGTTTGATCTAATGCTAGAATTTTGATTCTCCTCCTGAGTAGTCATCCATTCAAGAGAATGTTCTCATAGGGACCATCTCAATCCTTGATGTGAACCTATTTCCAGTATTGATATTCCCTCTATCATCTCCAAAGTTTCAATTTATGTTTTGGTGAGGGACTATTGTTTAGGTAGCATTGGAACTTTCCCCTTGTTCAAACTAAGGTGCATATTTGTGAATTACATCAACTTTAATATCTATTGTGGCATCTAAGAGGGAATCACATTCACACTCATTAGAAATTGTGTCCATAGAACGAGGCATATCTAGTACATGAGTAGGGGCAATTGGTTTCCCCCAGCTAGGATGGTGTCCTTCTATGCCAGTCTTTGTACCTTGACCGAAGTCATACTCACAAGGATTGATTTGGTTATGATCAAATGTACATAGATATTATGCTAGGATCATAAAAAATCCTTCATCTTAACTAGATCTTTACTCTTCTTCTTGTGTCACTACTTGTTCTTCATCCCAATGTATGGATGTAGAATGGGGTGAAGATACCTCTATTACTTGCACTCTTGTATCAATGAAGTGAGGTAAGTCAAGTATGTGAGCAATAATGGTGCAGGAGCACCTAGGGATTAGGATTGGGTAACCCTAAAATTTTGATTTCAAAAGCTTATGTAGGGTCATTTATACAAATAAGGTTGTGTTAGGTTGAGGTTGGGTTGTTTTTGTAGTGTGGTGTTCTTGGTTGTAGTCAAATTGGTCCATGGGACCCCATTTATGTTGTAGAAGCCAAAATAGGGTAATATATGGAAATGACACCTAGAGTTCTTAGATGGACCTATGTGGAGTCTATTTAGGTCTAGGATGATGTTAGAAGACATGTGGAACCCATTCAGTGGGTTAGAGAAATTAAATGGCCATAAATGTAAAAGTTGTAAAATGTTGCTTGAGCAACTTTTACAACTTTAAAATGTTGCTTGACAACATTTGGACCAGAATTTGCAAAATTACCTAATGGTAGTATGGGTCAGCATAATGAGTTATTATGTACCCAGTAGACCTATATAAGTAATTTCCAATGATTTTACGAAGGTTGGACAAGTTTTGGTTGATTTTCCCAATAAGAAGTTGGTGACAGTTTATTGTATTTTCACAATTTTTGCAAGATTCAGTGAGAAATCATTGAACATGGATTGAATAATTTGTTTTTATGTGTAGATTAGTTTCATATCATTTTTCCTTACTCTGTAACTAGTTCTTTCAATTTATTTTATAGTTTTGTGTACTAGAATAAAATCAATCCTTCTTGGACTGTTCACTGCCAGTGTAAGGGTTGTAGATGTAAATATGGCTCTAGGGTGAAATTACTCCATTGGATCTTAATGGCATGTGGAGGATGAAAAGTAGAGCTCCTTTATATTATTTTCCTTCTTGTACAATTTTAGGAGATTTTATTTTCTAATTTTGGAAGCTTTCCCTAGGCGAGACAATGAGTACCCAACTAGGAGCAAGAAAGGAACAGTTAGCATTTGAATGGAGTGTTGGATTGAATTGGAGGATCTGATGATTGGAGAGTGGTGTTAGGGTGTTAATAAATCCCTAGGATGGGTGGCACAAGTTGATGAGTTCATCTCAATAACCAATGCTTTAAATTTATGCAATTAGCCCTAGTTTTAAGGACAAGGACACAATCCACAAAAATTACAGTATGAATAGTTTCAGGACCCCTAACCCTAAAAATATTTAAGAGTGTCCAAAAGGGGGTTTGGATCATTGATCAGTTTGGGGGTTTCTTTGGGAATTTTTGGAGTTATTAGGCTTTAGGGACCTAATTAGGGCTACTAGCCCTTAGAACCAATGATGCTTGAACTCAATGGAAAAAGCATGAAAGGGGGTGACAATAGAAATTCAAGATGGATGGAAATGGTATGATTTAGGGCCTATACAATCATATAAGTTGGCTAGTTATTTTTTTGTGTAAATTGTTTAAATTAACCTAGTAAGTTCAAGGAAGAGTTGCACCACCATTGATAGAGAGGTCCTACAAATTAGGGGAAAGAAAGCATGAAAGGGGTGACAATAGAAATTCAAGATGGATGGAAATGGTATGATTTAGGGCCTGTACAATCCTATAAGTTGGCTAGTTATTTTTTTGTGTAAATTGTTTAACTTAACCTAGTAAGTTCAAGGAAGAGTTGCACCACCATTGATAGAGAGGTCCTACAAATTAGGGGAAAGAAGGAAGAGTTGCACCACCAATGATAGAGAGGTCCTACAAATTAGGGGAAAGAAACCAAGAGTGTTCTCCTAGGTTAGGGTTGAGAAGAAAATCCTTGGAAGGTCTACAGAGTGACCTTAAAGAGAGTCAAGATGACTCTAGGATAGGAGCCCCTTATAAGATTGGTATCAGAGCCTAAAATATTTGGGCTAGGAAGGTGGATGTGTGATCTTGAATCAATAGGTGAATCAAGAATGGTGACCAACACATAGTTGGAAAATTTTTTTTATGATGAGGAGGAGAATAGAATCCTAAGGGAAAGCTTAGCAGAAATGGAGAGTAAGCTTGGTGCAAGCCAAGACTGAAGAAGTGAGTGAAAAGGTCAAAGAGATAGGAGGGAACGGGAAATTAGTGGCAGTAGAGGATGAAATGCCAGAGCTTGATCATGTTTTTCTAGAAGAACCATTGCTTAGAGCATTGAAGGCTATGGGTGGAAAATACCTTGAGGGTGTACCTTTGTTTAGTGGCAAACTGGAGCCAAGAGTAGTGATGGAATGGATAGAAGGGTTAGAGAACCATTTTGAGTGTGAGAATGTGTTAGAGGCACAAAATGTAAAGGTGGAAAAGTCTATGCTAATGGGAGTTGCCTTGACATGGTGGAAATTTGTGCAAGATGAGATGAAAAATCCCATGTATACTTGGAAGGGTATGATTTCCAAGGTGAGAGACACCTACATCCCTCATGATTATGAGATACAACTCCACAGAAAAGACAGAATCTAAGACAAAGAGAATTAGAGGTAAGTGCCTATACTAAGGAATTCTACAAATTGTGTTTAAGGTCCAAGGTGACATAGGATGAGATCATTAAAGTTTCATGTTATCTAAATGAGCTAAGATGGAGAATAAAAGAGGAGATAAGTTTGTTATCACCTACTATAGTACAATAATGTTACCAATTGGCTCTAAAGGTAGAAGAAAAGAGCAAGAAGAAGCATGAAGCCACTAGTAGAGGTAGAGGAAGAGGTAGAAATACACGAGTGTTAGGATTAAGTAATAATGAGAGGGGTGTGAATCATTATCACAACACTTTAAAGTTAAAGTAATCAAATTCCAGCTTAACAAGATAATTTGTTAAATGAAAAGAACATAAACACAAACACACAACTCACAACACCATGAATTTGTTCTTGAGGAAACCTTGGCCAAGGGAAAACCTTGGTAGGGATGGTACCCACAAATATGCACTAAAATAATTATGTCCCTATTAGGATACCTATCCTTGTTAGGAGTTGAATATTACATCAGTACATTTCCCTGTTAAAGGATTACAAAACCTTGTTAAAGGTATACACTGAGCTCACTGCTCATACAATCATAAATGTGTCTCTTTTACAATGCTTTATCAAAATGAACATAAAAAGAACCTTCTATTATTAGGTAGTTCCAGTTGTATCTTGCATCACCATCTGTCTAATTTTGATATCACAATGCATCCATGCATTCGTTCACATACATACCAGTCTTCATTTCTAAAAATCTCTTTATATGTATACATTACATACCCAGTTGGTTACCAAATACATCACAAAATGAAACCAAAACTTATACAAAAATTAAATAAAAAGCTGAAAATCATACACTACCAAAATATAGGTAATATATAATCCAAATCCAACATAGCACGTTTGGATTCTATATTACACTCCCTCAATCATCACGACATTTCAACTGCTCTGTCTCATCGTATCACTATCTTTGCATCTCTTCAAACATCTGTATATTTCATCTCTAAATTCCAAAACTCAAGAGACCTTAAGTGAAGGTCTATCATATAGAAAAATAGATTCCTCTAATCTCTCATGTCTTCCTTCAACATATACAATGTTTGCTTCCCAAAAATGTACTCATGTACCCTGTAAATTGCTTTCTGGACTTAGTCATTTTGCAAGCCTTAACTCCAAAATTGTGTTTCACTCCAAGAGATCATTCATAATTGAAGTGTTCTCATAAATGACAACCCTATTGTGTTCTTGAGCATAACTAAATGAGCCACTTATCAACAATCTCTCCCTTTGTCATTAATGACAACACTTAGTGAAAAATGACTAAGTGTCAATACCAAAATAAACATCACACTTCTTTATCTCCTTTACATATTTACTATTCAGATTATCTTCTATATCTTTCCTCTATAAATTTTTCATATCTTATCTTCTCCCCCTTTGATATCAATGGAAAAGGTATACAAAAATGTAGAATATATAATAAAATTTATACAACTACTTACCAAAAATTTAGACCATCTTAAGTACATTTTGGAAAGAGCTTTCCAAGATCTTTACTTCTTCTATCCAAGTCTTTACCAATATCTAACTCACTTGAATCAGTCCATTCAGTGCAAAAGAAGATGTCTCTACTGCCTTTAACTCAGTAGGCATGTTCCCAGTGAGAACTTGTGTTATCTTCTCCATGTCTGAAAGGTGTATCTCAAGAATTGATAACTTAGGAGTAATTCACTAGTAAATTTCACCCTATTTTTCGATGAGAAATAGTCAAATTTTCTACACAAATTGGTCGAACAGGCAACCAAAATTGTCATCGCTCTTTTTGAGTCAATTAATCGACGGGACAAATTATAGTCAAAATTTCAACCATACAAGTGATCAAATTATCCACTAAATCAATCCCTTGGAATTGGAAGAATAAGACGTCGAATGCATAGAGTTCTTATCAATTCTACTACTGTAGAAGGTTGAAATTGAGACCATTGGTCAGTATAAATATCCACCAATGTTCATCGAAGTGGCCGTCGAATGCATAGCATTCTCATCATACATACTAATGTAAAGGTCGAAATTGAGACCATTGGTCAGTAGAAATATCGACCAATGTTTGTCAAAGTGGCCATCGAATGCATAGCATTCTCATCACACATACTAATGTAAAGGTCAAAATTGATACCATTGCTTAGTAGAAATATCCACCAAAGTTCATCGAAATGGCTATCGAATGCATAGCATTCTCGTCGAACATACTAATGTGTCTGGGTCAAAAAAGTGACCAATACTAATTTTTGGTTAAAAAAAAATGACGGTAATTGAACAAAGCATTTTCATTGTACTGTATATTCATAGCCTCAAGAAAAACCAAACTGACTAAGAAAGCTTCGTTTGCCTACAGATTTGTGTGCTTGTCTGAGTTTGATACGTAGATCTGCGTATCAAACTCAGACAAGCACACAAATTTGTAAGTAAATGTTGATTAAATATTTTATTTTTAATAGCAGTTTAAAAGGCTATT
>MU224826.1:1097936-1110281 GCA_018584345.1 Thuja plicata | reverse complement strand
AAAAATATATTTTCAAGGATAGCATGGAAATGAGGATGGATATTAAAGATGTAAGAGAAAATTATTCTGCTCCAGTAAATTCAGCTGGAAATAATGTGAAGCATACCATGCAAACAAGGACTTCTCTTGGAAAGGAGTACATGGATTGTACTACTGATTAATGGAAGGATCTCATTTATTGGAGATGTTCAATAAAGCAGGAAAAACACAAAAAGATCAAGGTTATTCATTAGAAGGTGTGAATAATGGTCTTAACAAGACGTTGGAAATATAATTAAGATTACATGCTCCTCCATCCAATGCAATGATCATCTAGTCTTTACAGATTTGAAAGTCAGGAATCCATCACATCAGTGACACAAATGGATCGTGTAACCTTAATGGTTTTGAATCTTACCCATTGATATGACAGTAAGCTAAAGGGCCGTAGTGTATGTAATGAGAGGTGTCATATTGTCTTTCAAAGAGATGGATATGCATGGAACATATCCAGTTATTATATTGCTTCAACATTTCTTTGTTTCATTCACCACATATACCAACTAGGGCATCAACCAAGAAGCAACTTTAACACTCTGCACGGTTCTGAGTGTTTGGTATATGCACAAACATTACCCTAACTTGTCTTTCAACCCATGACATTAGAAATATCATGGAAAAATTACAAGTTAGGGCCAAAATTCATATCAAAGCCGAGGATAATGGGTTTTGAATCCTGGTATGACAGAGTCCAAGTAAATTTAAAACAAACCTAGATAAACAAAATCAAATAGATTTAATCATGTGATGGCAACAGTCAAAGGTATTTGTTTATTCCACACCGGTTGTGTAAGATGAAGACCAGTTAATTAAATGGCAGATAACTATGAATGCATTGAAGGGATTTAAAATGAGATGTTAATGCTTCTACTGGTTTTGTAACACACAACATACAGACTATTCAACCACATACACGATGTTGTAGATACATAATGAATCTTACAGCCACATATGCCAAATAGATTAACAGGGTTATTAAATCCCTCTGTTCATTAACGTGCTGATAATATAAAAAGATGGAATATGCTATTAACCTTGGGTGCTGGATATGCTGCTAGTGTAGGGTCTGGCTCTTCACGATCTAGAATAAGCTCTGTTCCTATATCCCTTGGTGTGTAGCTTAGAAGATGGAAATCCTTCGCGCACTACAGTCCTCCTTAGCGCGCTGCAACACTTCATATAATTTGACCATAAAAATGAAATGAGAATTGAAATCTTTTTTTTAAGTTACATGCCCATGTTTGTCAATATTTCGACTGACATGGTATTGGTCAAAATTTTGACCAACACGGGCATGGATTAAAAAAAAACAATTTTTTCCTTCTATAATTCGACCAACCTAAACCTTTTTAATGGTCGATAATTTTGGTAGAAAAATGAGGTCAAATGTACTAGTGATTAAACTCTTCAACATACCAAATCTTCCCATAACTCTCTCTTGCTCTGTCTCCAACACACTCAATTTGTCTAACAATCTGAACACTTATTTGTCTAACTCCTATATAGTGTGTGAGGAGGTCTCACAACTGTGCATCAACTTTTCTAGAGTATGTATGTCTTTTTCTATAATGTCCTTAATGTTCTGAAGATGTATGATATGATTTACATAGTAACTGTATAAGTTCCTTCCATGTATTACACAACTCTTTTCTTCATTCTTGTTTTGACCAGTATGCCCAAGTCCCATGCAATAGACTTGCATACCTCCTCTAACTTATTTACTAAGTATTTATGTTCTACTTTTTCTTAGGTGATCTTCTCTAAGGACTTATAGTGACTATAAAACCCATCCAATGCCTTTTTTAAGTTCTCTGCAGTGTCCTTTCCTTAAAGAGTAAGAGGTATAGGTAGGAGTTTGTTGACGGTATAAACTGCTCTTTCCATTACCCTTGAATTTTTCTCAACTTCCTACTCAGATCTTTTTCCCACTTTGGAAAAGGCTATGTAAGATAGATTCATCAAATCATCCTCATCCATTCTCTCAAGGTCAGTGCTCAGGGTTGTCTCTCCACTTTCCAACAATAAAGATGAAGAAACAGATACATGAGTTTCTTGTTTTACTTAAACTTTGTTTACTTTTTCCTTGGCTACCTCAGCTTCATTCTCTTTATGTTCTTCCTTCTCTGCCACTTTCAAATCAATGCTTCCTCCAATATATGTAGCACTATCAATATTCCTTTCAAAAGGGTCACTAGCATCTTGCAAAGTGTCCAAAGACATAGACACACTAGTAACAAAGAAATTTGGCTACTTTACAGTACTGACAAATTGGCTATCATCTTCAACTTCTGATGTATCAAATCAAGTTTTACTTTAGCTACCCTTGATGACTCACCTCTTAGAATAGATTTAGGATTTGTAGCCTTGAGAGGTGAAGACTTCTTGGCCTCAATCCCCATCAGAACCTTGTCTACAACCTTCTAAATTTTCTCAATCACTTCATCATATTTTCTCCCCATTATATTTACCATTCTTGATTTAGTTCTCAATAGAGGTTTTATAACATTCAATATCATTTCCATATCTTTAATAGAAACAATAGGTTACATATCTTCAATGGCTTGTGTTTTGGTTGTTAAATCTTCAATTTGTGCTAATTGTTTTCTTATCTCTAATTTTTCATATAGATCCTCACATATACTACCTTGAACTTCTAATAAATTCTTCTTAAAATAAGTAAATGATGGATGACAATGTCCTCAATCAAGATTTGATTAGATGAATCATACCTCTCAAAGTATCTAGTCAATGAAATAACGTTTCCCTACTTAATGATCCTCTTCTCTATTATCTTCATATCAGGTTTCCAAAGTTGTTTCACCTTTGTTCTCTTCTCTTCTAATTTCTTCTTTACAACTTTTGTCCTCTATTTCTTAGGAGGAGAGTCTTGTTTAGTGGATCTATTATTTCTCTTAGGTAATTCCTTGGGTTTTTCTTCTAGCAATATCCACTTTGGTGGTGTGGGTGTGGTTTCAGGTACATCAACTATAATAGGAGGTGGACTAATAACCTTCTCTATTTCTGGAGGTGGAAGGGTTATAGGAGCAATGCTCGCTAACCTAGAAACACATTTTTTCATCTTATTCCTTACCTCTTTCAACTCCTCCTTTGTAATATCATCCTTGGCTACTAGACTATCTACCACATTATCTAATTTCCTCTTCCTTGTTTCTCGAGTTTGTTCTTCCCTTATATTTGTAGACTTCTCTTCATAAGTGACCCATTTTTCTTTGGAGGGATCAATCTATGAGGATATTACATGTTCAACTTGCATAGTTAAAACCTCAGTATTGACTTCATATCCCAGAGGATAACACCATTTAATTCTAGGTTATACTGCCTCAAAGAAAACAAAATTTGTTTCAACCATGAAACATATTGTATCCCTATACTTCTCTACCAAAGCCTTAGGTATCCTCATTCTTTCTCTCATATGTCTCTACAAAATTTTATCATCACAAATAGTTCTCCATCACCTGATGTAATATTTTGTCTTCTATAACTCTATGTGATCCTAATTCCAGTGGGTTTGTTGTCCTTCCAAGCTATAGGGTGCATATTAGAAAATTTGTGTACAATGCAGATGTACATGTGTATCAATAATGATCCAAACCTGAATGCCTTCAACTTATCCTTCTTTATTTGCTTCACATTCTCCAAAAAATATTGTGCAAGTGTTTTGAAAAGATTGTATTTGATGTTTTCCTTTACCATTATATATACCATCATGATTACTCCCGTAGATACCGAGTTAGGTGAGCTGCTATAGTGTAGTTTATATCTGAGAATCATGGAAACTAATCTAACATCTTGCTGGAAGATGTTAGCTATGGTCATCACCCTCTTGTCCCATCTCAAATGGGTTAGGGTTTCCACCTATTTCTTTGTGTTCTTCTCTATGATAGGGATAATACCAAGGCTATCCAAACATGTTATACCATAAATCAAATCGCTTAATATATTCATTGGAATATCTCCAATCCAAATGAATTGGTCTTTTACTTTTCTTAGAATGATTTTGATCCATTCCTCTTCGTCAAATTCATAGAGTTTCATCATTTGCATGATAATGAGATTCTCAAGATGTGCGAAATAATCTTTCCATTTTCTATCTTCTCTAATCATGTCCTTCATCTCCTTATAGATCTCAAAGTCTCCTAGAGACTCATATTTATAGTGAATGTAAGCCTTAATATCTTTGACATGTAGAACTTTGTAGGGTGTTTTTGAAAACACACCTTCAGGATCATCTTCGGTGGATTTAAATGGATGTTTCTTAAACTTGTATCTAGTCCTTTCAATGAAATCTAAAATCAATTGAGTATCTATAACCAAAGTTCACAAATAATTAAAAAATACCTCTTCTTTGATGAATTTGTGAATTTTTGCTTTGTCCAATCACACAATGCACTTGCTTCTTTGTTCTTTTTTCTCAACTCTTTTTTCTTCTTTGGCTCTGCTTCTTCAAATGATGATTAGATAACTTCCTTTGATTATCCTTATACTTAGATGTATAAAGAAATGGCACAGTTCCCCATAAACTCATCTCTTCACATGATCTAGTCAACTAATAATTTGGCAATCATAGGATATAGACTGTAAAGCTATGTGATCATAAATATATGTTCCATAACATATGTACATACTCTCACTAAGCTCACAAGAGATTAATCTCCATAATCAGGGGCTAGATAGATTTATGATGTTTCTTTCCAATTCGCCCCCTAAGGCCATGATTGGCCATCTATCTTGATGTATCAATGTTATCATTAGGCGAAGACGTAATAGCATCTACTAACTCTCCTTGAACCTTTTCCTCAATTGGTTCCTTTACCTTCCATACCTTATCACTGTTCATATCTCCTTGTTCCCTGAAATGACTATTAAATTCCACTGTAATACTCTTAGCATCACCAATATTCTTCTTTACATCAATAGGTGGAGGTCCACTTCTATTCTTAGTTCTATTATACCTGCAAAACTTCACTATGTGTCTTGGATTATGACATTTGTAGCATTTCATAGGTGGTTTGTTCTGATTAATCTACAACTTAAAATAATTTTCAATGTGCCCAAAGTTATTGCATTTGTAACATCTGATCTTAGTTGTTTTTCCTTCTCTATTGTAATCTTTCTTGGTTCTAGATTGATCATGCTTCCTACATTCTTCCTTCTTGTGTCCATATGTATGACAATTGAAACCATAGCTAGAAAATGATCTGTAAGGAATTTTACCTCTGCAGTCTCTTTTCATGTGTCCAATATTGTTGCATCTAAAGTATCTACCTCTAAAAGGTTTGATTTGTTCTCTAAGTTCTTCAAGAGTAGATCATTTTTCATTAGTCTTCATTTTAGAATTTTCTTCCCGAGTCTTTGAACATTCAAATTCATTGAAGCCAATTCTATTCATGTCTCCTTTAGGTTTCTGTCTATGTCTCTTCTCATCAATATTATCACTACTCATATGAAGTTTTTCAATCTATTTCTTAGCCTCAACAAGTTCTCCCTTTATGATTTTATAGTATTTCTATAATTCCAAATATTTGTTCATATAGTCATCCATTTAAATCAACATTTGTCCCATCTAAATATTAGCACCTTTTAAGGTTTATTCAATTTTATTTCTATCATTATTTACCTATCAAATATCTTTAGCCATTTGAAAAGAAGTAATTTCATGATCAAGCTTCAAAGTATGTTTCTCTTGTTCAAGATGTTTTATCTGATCTGTAGTATCACTTTCTGAATCCTCTTTTATCTTATCCATAAGATCTTGTCTCTAACTCTTGGATAGTTCAAGTTGTTCCTTTAGTTTTTTGATGAAACCCTCTGCTCTTCTCAATTTGAATTTCAATTCACCATTTTTTTCTTTATCCTTATCAAGGTCTTCAAGTGATGCTTCAAAGTTTTCTTCCAAACTTTCATAATCCATCTTGATCTCCCTTAAGCTGTTAGACTTTCTCTTAGAGGATCAATATCTCTTATACCAATTGTTAGGATTAAGTAATACAGAGAGGGGGGTGAATCCATATTACAACACTTCAAATTTAAAGTAATCAAATTCAAACTTAACCAGATGATTTCTTAAATGAAAATAACATAAACACAAAACACACAACTCATAACACCATTAATTTGTTCTCAAGGAAACCTTGGCCAAGGGAAAACCCCGGTGGGGATGGTACCCACAAATATGCACTAAAAGTATTATGTCCATGTACCCACAAATATGCACTAAATCAGTACATTTCCCTGTTAAAGGAATACAAAACCCTATTAAAGGTATGCACTAAGCCCACTACTCATATAATCATAAAATGTCTTTGTTACAATGATTTAACAAAATGAACACAAACACACATCTTCTATGCTTATGTATTTCCACTTTTAGCTTGCATCACCATCTATTTGATTTTGATATCACAATGCACCCATTCATCCATTCACATACATACCATTCTTCATTTCTAAAAAGATCTTCATATATATACATTATTACATACCCAGTCAGCTCCCAAATACATCCCAAAATGGAACCAACACTTATACAAAAATTAAATACAAAGTCAGAGAACATACACTACCAAAATATAGGTAATACACAATCCAAGTCCAACATAGCACATTTGGATTCCACATTACACTCCCTCAATCATCGTGACCATTCAACTGCTCTATCTCTCTATATCACTCTCTTCGCATGTCTTCAAACATATGTATCTTTAATCTATGAACTCCAAAACTAAAGTGACCTTAATTGAAGGTCTATTATACCCCAAAATAGCTCCCTCTAAGCTCAAATTTTTTCATTAAACATATGTAGTGTTCCATTCCCAAAACTATACTCTTGTATCCTATAAAGTACTTTCTAGACTTAGTCATTTTGCAAGCCTTAACTCCAAAAATATGTGTCACTCCAAGCAATCATTCATTACTAATGTGTTTCCAAACTAAACTCTAATGCATTCTTGAACACTCTTGATTGAGCCACTTTACAACAAAGAGGCCATAAAGGAAACCATGGTGGTAGAGGTAATGACTTAAGACCCCAAAGGGAGACAAGACTGACAGAGAAGAGCAGTAAATCCAATGGTAGAGGTAGTTGTGGAAGAGGAAGAGGTCCTAGCAGAAGTGGTAGAGGAATATTTGGAGGTTCTAACAGAGGTTCCTCTTTTGCAAATATGAAATGCTACAACTTCCATCAGTTTGGTCATCCTTCTTATAGGTGCCTTGACAAAGCAACTTCTTCTCAATCAAAGAGAAGGGTAAATTATGTACAAGAAGACACCAGTAGTGTCATGTCTCTAAGATTAATCTTGATTCATAGAGTAGGGATAATTTGATGATAAGATGAGTCCTGACTAAAGAACCAGTTAAGGAAGAGCCTAAACAAAGGAGGTCACTTTTTCAAGTGAAATGCAAGATTATTGTCAAAGTTTGAAAGGTGATCATTGAGTTAGGGTCAATTGATAACATAATCTCAGAGGAAGCAGTGAAAAAATTGGGATTTTCTAGGATACCTCATGACCATCCTTATAGAGTGACATAGTTGAATAAAGGACAACATGTCTTAGTTAATGAACAAGCATGGATTGAATTTGAAATTGGAGGCTATAATGATCATAAGATTCTTTGTGATTTACTACCTATGGATGCCTATCATATCTTGTTGGGAATACCATGGAAATTTGATAGGAAAGCCATGTACAATGGGGAGATGAAATCCTATTCATTTCAAAAGGATGGAGTAACCTACAAGATCCAATCTTTGGTGGAGGAAGAAGGGATGAGAACTAGTAGTCTTAATGTGTTGGTAGCTGGTGGAAAAGAATTCTTACAAGACCTTAAGAAAGAAGAAGATGAATGTCTTGTTGTTATGATGAAGCCTAAGGAAGAACACAAAGTTGAACAACCACCACTACCTAAGGAGGTACACTTTTTTTTGGATCGATTCAAAGATATTTTTAGTGATGGATCACCTCCAATCCTACCACCTCAAAGAACAGTAAGTCACCATTTTGACTTCATACTAGGGGCATCATTTCCCAATAAATTTTCTTATAAAATGACTCCTGAACAAAATAAGGAGATAACGAGACAAGTACAAGGGCTAATAGATCAGGGTTTGGTGAGGAAGAGCATAATCCCTTGTGCATTGTTAATGGTATTAGCATCAAAAAAGGAGGTAAGTGGAGACTTTGTACTGAATCCAGAGAAATCAACAGAATAACAATTAGATATAGGATTTTAATCCCTAGGATCGAGGACCTAATGGAATGTCTTGGAGGGGCTCAATAATTTATAAAATATGATCTTAAGAGTGGTTACCACCAAATCTAGATTAAGGAAGGGGACGAATGGAAGACAACCTTTAAAATAATAGAAGGGATATACGAGTGGCTTGTCATGCCATTTGGGCTTACTAATGCCCCTAGCACATTCATGAGATTGATGAATAAACTTCTAAAAGAATACATAGGGAGGTTTGTGGTAGTCTATCTTGATGATATACTCATATTTAGTAAGACCAAAGTAGAACACCCTGAGCACTTGGAGATTGTGTTGAGAATATTACATGAGGAGCAGTTAACCATCAACTTGGAGAAGTGTGAGTTCTTGAAGAAAGAATTGGTGTATCTTGGATTTGTGGTCTCACAAGGGACTTTGAAGATGGATCCTAGAAAAGTGGAGGTTATACTCAACTGACCTACTCCTACATATGGTAAAGAGGTAAGAAGTTTTCATGGGCTTGCCCAATTCTATAGGAAGTTCATTAGGGGATTCAGTGCAATCTGTGGCCCAATCTTAGATACTATTAAGGGTGGTTTGAAACTAAGTTTAGTTGGATTGAGGAAGCCAATAAGGGTTTTGAAACGTTGAAACAAAAGTAGACACCCAAACTATCCTTGTACTTTAAATTTTTGATAGACTATTCACCCTAGAGTGTGATGTAAGCAGTATACTAGTGGGAGTTGTTTTAAGTCAAGAGGGAAAACTAGTAGCTTTCTATAGTGAAAAATTAAATGAGGCCAAGAAGAGGTATTCCTCCTATTACCTAGAAATATATTCCTTAGTCCAAGCCCTTATAAAGTGGATACATTATCTCCTAGCCAACGAGTTTGTGGTTTTTAGAGATAACCAAGCCTTGAGTTTTATTAATTCCCAAGATAAGCTAAGCAATAGGCATAGTAAGTGGATGGAGTTCTTACAAGCCTATACCTTAATATTAAGCACAAGAAGGGTCAAATGAACATGGTGGCTGATGCTTTGAATAGGATACTTCTCACTATTCAATAAGTGCAATTGCAAATCATATGAGTGGAAAGTTTCAAAGATCTTTACAAGGAAGATGGAGACTTCTTAGAGGAATACAAGGTATGTGTAGAATTAAAAAATCATTTCCGCAGTAAATTTACAGACTATACATTGCATAATAGGTTATTTTTTAGACGAGGACAATTATGTGTTCCTAAGGGATCTATGAGGGAAAATAGCATACAAGAGAAGCATAATGGTAGTCTTAGTGGAAATTTTGGTCTCAATAAGACACTTGAGTTAGTCCAAAGATTCTACTATGTGCAACAATGCATTATTTGTCATAAAGCAAAGGGTACTGCTTCTAATATTGGTCTCTATCAACCACTTCCTATTCCCAATAGGCCATGGGAATGCATCAACATGGAATTCATTGTTGGATTACCAAGGACAAGTAATGGATTGGATAGTATCTTTGTAGTTGTTGACATGTTCATCAAGATGAGCCATTTTATTCCATGTAAGACAACACATGATGCTAGTTACATTTCTCAATTTGTTTTTAGAGAGGTTGTTAGAATCCATGGACTACCTCTTAACATAGTCTCAGATAGAGATATCAAGTTTATGGGACACTTTTGGGAGACATTGTGGAAAAGGTTGAGAAATAATCTTTCATTTGGATCTTCTTATCATCCATAGTCTAATGGCTAAACATAGGTCATTAATAGAGTGTTGGGTAACCTTTTGAGGTGCTTCAAAAATGAATATGGATAGGTATGGTATCAAGTGTTACCACATGTAGAGTTTTCCTACAATGACAATATGAACATAAGTAATAGAAAAAGTCCTTTTGCAGTGGTCTATGGTGTTTATCCCAGGGGTGTTTGTGAACTCAGAGACTTAGGAAGCATGGAGTGTAGAAGTGGACATGTAGAGGATTTAACATAATAAATGAAAGAGGTGCATGATCAAGTCAAGAAGACACTCATAGAAGCCACTCAAATATTGAAAGCCAAAGTGGATGAAAGGAAGAAGGAATTGGAAATTTGAAGTGAGAGACGTAGTGATGGTGTATTTGAATAAAGCTAGACTAAAGAAAGATGTACCTACTAAGTTACATATGAGAATGAAAGGGCATTGTAAAGTCATAGATAAATATGGAGTGAATTCTTACAAAGTATATCCACCCTCATAATTATCAATATTGTTGGAGATTTGATTCAGAGTAGTTGATTGATTGTATGTTTGTCATTGATGACAACATATAGTACACAGTAGTAATTCTGTATGAACTTATGTGAATGATGACATGAAGACTTGCATGGATAGATACATGTTGTTGACATGTTTATTATGTCATTTTCATACACACAGACCCAGATACAATGTTTCAGTAAAGTTATGCAATTCTATTATTAGCAGTTACAGTTCTAGATGTATAACGGTTTAGGGCCAACGTATATAATGTGTCTCATGAGTTGCGCCTATCTTCAGGATATGTGTGTGTATATGCATGATTAATTATGAGTTTATGAAATAAATCTAAAGGTGCCAAACATGTTTCAAGATGATTGCAAATTTATGGTTAATTTGGTGAGGCCGACTCAGTGAAGCGTCGTGTTTGTTTAGCATTGACTTGTGCAGACTTAATATTGTTTGAGTGCTTAGTTAAGCCAACTAAGATATTGATGAAGTGTTTTTAAGAGCCAACATGACCTTCTAATTTGGAGAAGATACTTATAGCAGTTCAATTGTGATACGCCAAGTTTGAATGATATGAAATGAAAAGAAAGATGTATAGAGCAGATTATCAGAGTTGGTTCATTCATCAAGGATCTATGTGAAGAAGAAGTGAAAGATTGTAATACGGTGGAATTGATCAAGAAAATAGGTCTACTCTATATTTAATCATCAAATATAGTGCATATCTATTATACAGAAGGTTGTAGCCTTCACCATCAAGCAGTGAGCTTTTGGACAGTGAGTCCACCACCTCGAACAGGGTTATTTGTAAAAGACTCCTAACAGGGTCCAACCCTTAACCAGGCCACTATACTTATTGCATTGTATTGTACAACTCCTAACAAGGTTGAAATATCTTCTAACAGGGATTACTACAAACAAGTATAGTTTATCGTGGGTGCTAATTCCCACCAAGGTTTTTACCATTTGGTTTCCCCATAATCAAATTATGTGTTGAGTACTGTGTTATCTGATTATGCATTTACTTTGTTGTATACTAAAGTTAAAGAAGTAAAAAGGACTGAAGTAACTGATAATTGATTCACCCCCCCTCTTAGTTATCCTTTGGGACTATTCTAACAATTGGTATTAGAGCCAAGTAGCTTGAAGAAGAAGCCTAACAACTTAAGGTAGATCAGATGTCTTACTTCAGAAAAGAAAGCCCTAAGTTTGATGGAGAGAATTATTTGGATTGGAAAAAAAAAATGATAACACATCTACAGTGCATTGGATTTGAGATATTTGAAATTGCCACACAAGAGGTAGTAGTTCCATCTTTGAAAGACCTTGCAAAGGATGATGCTACCAACAGACAAAAGGACATATTTACACATAATGCAATTGCCAAAGAAGCCCTAATCAGCTCCTTATCTGACAGTGAATTTTATGAAATCAAGAAAATTGACAGAGCATATTCCATATGGAAATATTTAGAAGACATGTTTGAAGGAGATGTTCAAGCAAAGAATGCATGTAGGAAGACATGGAAGAAGAAATACAACAGTCTTGAACAATGGTGGTGAAATATCAGGAACAATGGTGGTGAAATATCAGAAGAAGATATAATGGATAAGTTGTTAACTACTTTGACATCAGACTATGAAAACAAGATCAGTATTCTAGAGGAAACTATGAAATTCTCACAAAAATTCAAGAGAGAGACTCTAATCAGAGAAATATCTGCATTTGAGATATCAAGATTGAAGATTGAACCTAAAAGTGAAACAACTTTCAAAGCCACAGTCCATGGTAAGAAATCCTTACACATCTCCAGTCACAATGAGAAAGAAGAAGTTGATGAAGAAC
>MU224826.1:1066328-1085297 GCA_018584345.1 Thuja plicata | reverse complement strand
CACCCCTAACAGGGTTATTTGTAAAAGACTCCTAACAGGGTTTGACCCTTAACCAGGTCACTATACTTATTGCATTGTATTGTACAACTCCTAACAGGGTTGAAATATCTTCTAACAGGGATTACTATAAAAAAGTATAGTTTATTGTGGGTGCTAATTCCCACCGGGGTTTTTACCATTTGGTTTCCCCATAATCAAATTATGTGTTGAGTACTATGTTATCTAATTATGAATTTACTTTGTTGTATACTAAAGTTAAAGAAGTAAAAAGGACTAAAGTAACTAATAACTGATTCACCCCCCCTCTCAGTTATCCTTTGGGACTATTCTAACACATATCATATGTTTTCAATGTGAAATACTTAGACAAATATAAGGGTCCAATGCTAGAGGATACTAAGAACACTTCAGATGTTGGGAAGGTTACTGTTGATGTGCCCTTTCCACCCAAAAGAAATCCACAAGCAGAGAAGATACTAGATACTAGAGTTAAGACAAAGACCAGACATGGATAGTATATGCAGAATATTATCAATTGGAAGAACCTACCTGAAGTAGAGGCTACATGGCTTGCAAAATCTGATTTCAAGAATCTTGGCATAAATACTTACCTATTGTCTCTAGATATAACTTGAATTCTTTTGTTTAGTGGGAGCATGGTGCAGGAGCACCTAGGGGTTAGGATTGGATAACCCTCAAATTTTGATGTGAAAGGCCTATATAGGGTCATGTATATAAATAAGGTTGTGTTAGGTTGAGTTTGGGTTGTTTTTGTAGTGTGGTGTTCTTGGTTGTAGTCAAATTGGTCCAAGGGACCCCATTTATAATGTAGAAGCCAAAATAGGGTAATATGTGGAAATGACACCTCAAGTAATTCAATGGACCTATGTGGGGTGTATTTAGGTCTAGGATGAAGTTAGAAGACATGTGGAACCCATTTAGTGGGTTAGAGAAATGAAATGGCCAAAAATATAAAATTTGTAAAATGTTGCTTGAGCAACTTTTACAACTTTAAAATATTGCTTGACAACATTTGGACTAGAATTTGCAAACTGCCCTAATGGAAGTTATGGGTCAGAAAAATGATTTATTATGTGCCTAGGGGACCTATATAAGTTATTTCCAATGATTTTACGAAGTGTGGACAAGTTTGGTTGATTTTCCCAAGAAGAAATTGGTGATAGTTTATTGTGTTTTTATAGTTTTTGCAAGATTCAGTGAGAAATCATTGAACATGGATTGAATCATTTGTTTTGATGTGTATATTATTTGAATATCCATGTTTCCTTACAGTGTAACTAGTAATTTTAAATTCTTGTATAGTTAATTTGTGTGTTGGAATAAAATCAATCCTTCCTGGGTTGTTCATTGGCAGTGTAAGGGTTGTACATGTAAATATGGCTCTACGGTGAAATTCCTCTATCAGATCTTAATGAACCATGGAGGATGGAAAGTATATACCCTTTATATTATTTTCCTTCTTATATAGTTGTAGGATATGTATTTTTCTAATTTTGGAAGCTTTCCCTAGGCGAGACAGTGAGCACCCGGTTAGGAGCAAGAAAGGAACAGTCAACATTTGAATGCAAGCTTGGGTTGAATTGGAGGATCTGATGATTGGAGAGCATTTTTAAGGTGTTAAGGAAGTCCTATGACTAGTGGAATTAGTTTATGATTTCATCTCAATAACTAATCTTTAAATTTATGTAATTAGCCCTATTTTTAAGGACAAGGACATACTCCACAAAAAGTACACTACGAACAATTTCATGACTCCTAATCCTAAAAATATTTAAGAGTGCCCAAAAGGGTGTCTAGATTAGTGATTATTTTGGGGGTTTCTTTAGGAATTTGTGGAGTTATTAGGGTTTTGGGACCTAATTATGGTTACTAGGGATACTAGCCTTTAGAACCAGTGATGCTTGAACTTGATGGAAAAAGCATGAAAGGAGGTGAAAATAGAACTTCAAGATGGATGGAAATGGTATGATTTAGGGTCAGTACAGTCCTGAAAGTTGGCAAGTTATTTTTGTATGTAATTTTTTGAACTTAACCTTGTAAGTTCAAGGAAGAGTTGTACCACCATTTATAGAGAGGTCCAAGGAATTACGGGAAAGAAACCAATCTAGTGTTCTCCTAGGTTAGGGTTTAGAAGAAAACCCTTGGAAGGTCTAGAGATTGGCCTTAAAGAGAGTCAAGATAACTCTAGGATATGAGCCTCCCTATAAAATAGTAACTAGTTTCCCCCAATTAGGGTTTCTTTCCTCAGGTTCACCTTCTTGTCCTAGTCCCAACTCATTTTCAAGTGAACTACTTTGTTGTTGTTGGCCTACTACTCAATCTTCGGTAAATTGATTCTCTTCCTGTGATTGTTGGGATGCTGATCTGTTTGGTTCAAAGGGGGCTCTGAATTGATGTGGGATATAAAGTTATCCTTGGTAGTTGGGATTCTATGTTTGTATGTGTAACAACCTTTCAAAAGATAATTGCGTAATATTCGCTTCCTCTTCAGTCTCATCATTAGAGTCTTCTATTTGATTGCATATAGGATGATTACTAACGGAAGGATTGGATTTTTGTTAAAGGTATCCTAGTCCTATTTTATTTTTTGGACTCTAAAATTTAGTGTGTATGGGTTTTACTAATCATTTATTTTTGCCTAGGGGTCTTGTTCCTTTATACTCGATTTAATGCATGAGTTGATATCCGTTTCCATAATTCTGCAGGGAGATCTCAACATTTTTGAATTCTTGATCATGCTCTTCGACTCTATAAAGCCAGGTAAGAACAAATTTTTCTTTTTTTTCCTCTGAAAGAGAAACATGAGCTTTTACCATACCATTCCCTT
Source organism: Thuja plicata (assembly GCA_018584345.1). NCBI lineage: Eukaryota > Viridiplantae > Streptophyta > Pinopsida > Cupressales > Cupressaceae > Thuja > Thuja plicata. The sequence continues at coordinate 1,082,449 of MU224826.1, read as the reverse complement.
CATGTATTGTTAATGGTTGGGAACTAGAAGGTTTAAATGATGATGAGGGATTTCCATAGGACCTGGGCGATGTAGGGATATTGGCCACAGATGAAAAGGGATGTAATTGATACTTTCACATTTCAGTGTCTTTGATTTTCAATTTTCCTCAAAATTCCTCAAGAGTGCTACTTTGGAGTTCCCATCCTCTTTTCCACTAGATGATTCCTTGTTATGTGGAACCATATTGTCATCTTGCTTCAGATTATTGCAAGAATAGGTTTTGTCAGTTGGGATAGAAACCTCCACTCCATTGTGTGGAAACTCACACATTGATGATATGTCAAGGGGATAGCTTGCATGTCATGAATCCATGGTCTCCCCAATAAGATGTTGTATGCCAGAGATAAATCTAACACTTGAAAGGTTACATCCCTCTCTATTATTCTGACCTTAATAGGTAGCACAACTAGCACCTTTGATGATCTCCCCTCTTCATCATAGGCCTTTATGGTTATTTTCCTCCTGGGATCTATAGTGTTCTCTGAGAAACCCAATTCTATCACAAGTTTGAGAGTGAAAATATTCAAACCGATGCCTTCATCTATCAAGATGCGTTTGACTCTACGTTTGTGGATCAAAAATGATATATGCAAGGGTTGATTATGTGGATGATTTAGCACCTTATCATCTTTAATTTTTGAAAAGGATAGGTAATGAGGCAAGTTGAAGTGGCCCACCAATTGTTTTGGAATCGATCGACACCGAGGTCTTTTATCACAGTTTTTTTTAGAAGGGTTGTTTCAAGAATCCCCTTATGCGATGGTGAGATTTTAAGAAATTCCAAAATGGAAATTTGGGCAGGGGTTCTTTGTAACCAATCAACCAAATTGTAATTTGCAGCAGGGATTGATGAGAGAAATTTATTTGATGTTGAGGGTTTACTTGTTGATGCAATGGGTTATTTATATGAGGATGCTATCCCCTTAAGAGTAACCTTAGATTTATTCCATATCATAGCATTATCTAATTCAGACTCTTTCATGTCTTTGATGATTATTTCATTGACTAATTGATTGGATGGTTCGAGCATGTAGATCACATTGTCATTATTAGAATAGGTGTAATTTATCTTAGCTCCTTGATTCTTTGAAAATTCCCCTTGTTCATAAGAGGGTAGATGTTTCTTAAAATCCTTGTGATCATTGTTTCATTGGTGTCCATCAACTATGATGGTTTCATTGTCAATCAAGTCTTGGATGATGTGCTTCAACTTCATGCATTTGTTAGTCAAGTGTCCTTTTTTTGTGGTATTCACAAAAGTGATTTTCATTCCACCATTTGGGTTTGACTGCTGGTTCCCAAGGCTTTGAGTCTGGTATTGTCATGATTTTTTTAGCCACCAAAGTCTTTAGTGCAGTTTCAAGGGTTTCTCCTAGAGGAGTAAAGTTACCCTTAGGCTTGGGTATCCATGGCGCCTTTTCCTTTTGGAAATATTAATTATTATTGGTCATTGATGAGACACTCACATTGTTCTGAGAATAATGGATGCTACTAGATAGATTGAATATTGGTTCCTTGTATTTGAAGTCAGTTGAATCAAGCACTCCGACATTGACCACATTCGTGTTCTTGTTCCAATATTTTATCTTGTCCTTACAATTGTTATTAGTATGATTTTTCAAGGATTTATTGTCTTTGTACAAGGTGAGTTCACTTTTCTTCACAAGGACTTCTTTGATTTTGATGGCAGTTTCCATCGATTCGCTAAATGTAGTATGGTTTTGCATTTGGATCGTGTAATTCATCTCAGGTACCAAGTTGTTGATGAATATGTCTATTTTATCTATTTCTAGTATTTTCCTAGGATATCTTGCGAACATCTTCATCCATCTTTGTAGAAATTTAACAAAAGGTTTACCACTATGTTGTTTGGTGTTTCATAAATTCAGCATAGTGATCGTGTGAAAGATGTTGTAGGAGTAGTTTTAGATGAACTTTTGCACAATTTCATCGAATGTTTGAATGCCCAGTGTGAGTTTTATGAACCATTCCAAGGCTTGGCCTCTGAGGCTCTGGGGGAATAGTCTCATCATATATGTCCTTTCATGTATAAACTCCACACTAAGAGCACAAAACTATCTCACATGGTCTTGAGGGTCACCATCCCCATTGTACTTATCATATTTCAAAATCTCAACTTTGGGAGGAAATGGTGGCACATGTAATTTATTAGCAAAGAAAAAGGGACATATAGACTCTAGTGAGTATTTTTTAGAGGATCACTTTCTTCAATTCTATAAGTTCACACCTCATGTCTTGCAACTATTGATTGAGGATAGTGATGAGAGATTCTTCCTTGTGTTGTATTAGTCCTTCAATATTAAATTTGAGAGGAAGTTTAACACCTATGGATGCTAGGTGCATGAATTATTCATTCATGTCCATTTGCATGAGGTTTTACATCATATTTTTAAAGTGTTTTTCTTATTGACATCTCTCGATTTCCTCTTCATTAGGTTCCTCGATCGAGGAGGAAACACTAGTATGATGACTTTTTCATTCTTGTCTAGCTCCCCAGTCGTAGGCTGACATGGTTGACATGTCTTGATATTTAGTATGGTTTGATTGATGTTGAAGGCTTGAAATTTTAAACATGGGTATTGATTGGTATATAGTTGTCATGTCTTGATTTGTAATCCCTTGAGTAGATCTTGGTTTTTGACAGAACGAGGGTCCTGGAGTAGATTCGTCAATAGATTTTCCCTTTGAATTGAGAACAACTTTTTGTTATTGGATTCAAGTTTTAATCATGAAATACAATCGTAGTTAAGATGTCAAGATGACTAGACTAATGGGCCAATGTCAAATATTTCTAAATGATCACTTGTCTGAGAGATTGGTAAGCGATATGTTAATGAAAATTTGTTAAGCTTGGTACACGGTATCATGATTTGAGACCTGAATGTCTATTAGACGACACTTGTGACTGAGCTAATTGAGATTGAATTTGGATGAGATAGAGCATGAAAAGTAAGACCATTTGATAATCTAGAACAAGAGAGGATGATAAGCCAAACCACTATGTGCCAAGAACTGATGATTGTTGTGAGAAGGTACAATGATTGATTCAAGATATGAAGATAAGCAATAGGATGAACATAAGGACATCAAGGATCAAAATAGTTGTTGGATTCTAATGTAATATAATATAACAATTTCTAGGTTCCCATGCAAAAATTCTCGAGTTCCCATACAATTTGTTGTTGTTAAAGTGTTTTTTGTACGATAATTCTAATGGGTCAAAATTACAGTGTGATGTAGGGACAACTTTCCACTTGACTTGGACAAATTTTAGGACCAATTTGCACAATCTTAATGTGATAATGTCCATGTATGAAATCCTCTTATGTTTTTTTGGTGTCAGTCTTGGGTGATTCAAACACATCAAACACAAAGGAGTGAAAATAAAGCATGCATTTTAGCCCTAGAGTCAATTGGCTTAGTGATAAAATCCCTGCTCATTAACTTAGGTACACACCCAAAAGCTAATTAGAATACGACCACTATCATCCATGCAATGGGCATAGTGATGTCATAGTAGCTAATTCCAAATGCTAATGGGGGCATGATATGATGAGTGTCTTAGGGGAGTTACTATCTCCCTTGCACTTGGATTATCCACTTTCAGAGGTGAACCAGGTGGCTACTACTCTATGGAAACTAGTAAGGGTCTCTGTTTGAGTACATCCTTTGTGTCCATGCAAGCACAATTCAGGTGTATAGCCCCACAAATAACTTTAGCACGAGTAGTCACATAAATGATATTGAGACCCAAGGGCCCTGTGTGTGTATTTTGTGGACCTGCAAGCTGCAACACAACACTTCAATATGTCATTAGAATAGTGATAAAAACATGAAATAACAAAGGAAAAACACATAGAAATCACTAAAACTGACATATTGCTTCCTATCTAAGATGAGTGTAATCTAGATCACAATTTCCCTCATATTATGCCTGAATTAGTGACATATTCATGCTTAGAATGGAAGATTTAAGTAAAATGCAAGCTAAATGCTAAAGTAAAGTTCATTTTAGTGATCCAAATGAAAGATTATGAAACTCTAAGAATGTTGGGCTAAAATGCATTTTGAAATTAGGAAAACATAAGTTTGCAAATAAAATTCTAAAATTAGGGGCAACATAGGAGTGCTTTCAAATTTCTAAGATTAAGGGCCCATTGAGCTCAAAACTCATTCCTTTTATAGAAGAATTTGAGGAATGAGAGGTCAAGATTGATTTGTGAAGAGAGGTGGAGATTGAATCTTTGGTGATCCATGTGAGATGATCCAAGTGATTTAAATCTCATTGGATAATAGATTGAATTTCCATTTTGCAAGTGAGGAGTTGTAAATTAAGAGATTTATTTAATTCCTTTTAATTAATTACCTTAACCATGTATTTAAATTTTTTGACTTAATTAAATAGGCTAATGTAATTAATGTAAGCTAGTGATAAAATCACTTTGATTTTAGGAGATTAAATTGATTTTAATGAATTATGTCAATTAATTGAGCAATTGTCTTGACATAATTGGGGGTATGATCACAGTTAGGCAAAATAGGGTCTTTGGTTAGAGCAGACCAAATTAGGGTGGTTACATTTGCCCCTCTTTGAATTAATTCAAAGAATGTTTGATGTTGAATTTAGAAAGTTCAAGAATTTAGAACTTGATTGAACAAAGTGTTTGATGAGATCAGGCTCGCACTTTATTGAACTAAGACTGATAGTATTAACTTTGAACTTGATCAAACAAAGGTCAATAAAAAAAGATCTTAAAGATACCAATTCTAAACTTGATCGAACAAGAATTGATAATACTAACTCCAAACATGATGAAACTAAGGTCAGTATGAAGCTGCTAAGAGCTTTGAGGTATCAATTCTGAACTTGATTGAATGAGAATTGATAATATTGACTCTAAAATTGATCAAACGAAGGTCACTACAAAGTTGTTGTGAGCTTAGTAAATATTTTAGATTATGTAGACAAAGATATCCGGCTTGTTTAGCATTGAAGCCTTCTATCCAACAGTCCTGACTTGATCGAAGGAAACTGCCATGCCCCTAGTCTTTTGATGATGAAGTCATTTTGATTATTTTTTAGCAAGAATTTGATTGATTTTAAGTGTGATCATGCCCCCTTAGGAACGAAATCGAAGGAAAAAGAATAAAATCTCTATGGCGAATGATATATCACTTGAACAGATTGATTGGATTGAGAAAGAATCAATTAGAAGAAATGATGAAGAGAAGGTGTGTTAAGAGAAAACACAATTTTACCAAGTCAAATACATGAAAATGTAAGTTTTGAGTCTGATAAAAATATGTAGGACCAAGATTTGGATAAATAATGTGCAATTTGGTGATAGAGAACCCAACAAACTGATTGTGTAAAACCTACAAATCATTTTCTGAACATATATAGCAATTCTGCATTTTTGGGAGACTGTTGTAAAATATGTAGTGTGCTGTTAAAAACATTGTATGCACATTTAATTTCATTCCTGATAGATCTGAGAAGAACAAAATTGCATTCTGAAAGTCCAGGAAGAGTTTTGGAGCTCCTAAATAGCTCAAAAGGTCAATATATATCTCAAAAATCACTTTTTACTCATTCATTTTCACTTTTATCCTCAGTAAATTTCAGAGCTTTGCAGAGAAGATGGTGGTCCATGTGGAGAAACATCAATTTGAGCTAGCACGTTGACACCAGTTCCCAACCCATTATGTAGAGTCGGTGAGTACATCGATACCTACCTATTTATGGTTTCTATTTTTTAGTTTGTCAATTTTTGCAATAGTTATCAATTTTTTAGTTCTGAATCACATCCCGCATCCTGAGTTGTGTCCGGTCAAACCCATGTCGCATCTAGTTTTTTACAAATCTTTGGATCGCACCCCATCAATTTAGGGTCGCATCCTATTTTGCATTTTTGCATCATTTTTAGTATAAATTTGTCCAACCTTTGAATTTGTCGCATCCTGAAAATAGGATCACACCCCGTGTCCCACGTTGCATCCTATCAAAATAGGATCACTTCTTAGATTCCCCATCATATCTGATAAATTTCACATCACATCTAGTATTTAGGATTACACCTAGTAAAAAAAGTGTCATTTTTAGTTTAGGAGTTATATTTTTCCCAATTTGACTCTTTTTCCTCTTTCTGAAGGGCAAAAAGACTTAACTAATAGCTTTGCTACGTAGTTTCCTTAGATAGATTAATTATTTGAACTTGTAAATGTGTTCTTTTGACAGATTGAATTTGAGCCTAGTATCATATCGAGGACCTCTCCCTTCATGAGTCCTTGCCTTGTCACGTTCTTTGACACCTGATGAGTTACATATTATAGGGTGTCTTAGATTGACACCGCTTATAGATTTACTCGACATCAGGGTAAATCAGGGGTTGTTGACTGCTTTGGCTGAGAGATGGCACTCGGAGCATAAAACCTTCCATCTCCCAACTGGTGAGATGAATCTCACACCTGAGGATGTGTGGCTTATTATGTAGATTCCAGTCATGGGTCGAGAGGTACAATTTGAGTCACACTTTTCCATAGCAATCACCTCTACACAGAGATACTTTGGAGATCCTTCTATAGTCCATCGTTATCTTACCTGGGACTATATGTGTGATCACTATGATCATTTACCTATGTATCTAGCTGGTTTTATTGGAGGTATTCTCATGCCTGACAAAGGTTAGCATGGGTTCATGTGCGGCTGGGTGGAGACACTTGAGCAGATGGTCATCTCATCACGTAGATTTGGCTAGGGTAGTTTCATCTTAGCCCACATGCATAGAGATTTACATGAGATTGTTTACAAGTAATCCTAGAGTATGACATTTTGTATATTGATTTTACAGATATGATCCTCGGAGCACATCCCCATTACACGGTCGATAGTAGATAGACAGTGAGTACCTGAGTAGCCTTATGTTTATATGTTTTTGGGATTCATCCAGCAGCCCCATCTGGGTAAGCTAGATTACTTTTTCTATGTATTTGATGATATCACAGTGGTCGAGTGGTGGCTGTATTTAGATTGTGAGGAGTGGACCTCAGATAGGTGGTAGATGCCCTATTTCTTTTAGAGTAGGTATTTGATTGGTCATACCAGATACATTGTAGATATATTTGTTTTTACCCATGTTCTGAGGCAGGATGACCGTATATAGGGGATGTCATAGGACCTGACAGTTTATGCCTGCATTCATGATTAGGAGCCTCTTTGGGGTGCCCAATTAGCATATAAGACTACATAGTTAGAGATCATCTAGATGGTTGCAGTCATATGGGATTACCTTGGAGATGTGGCAAATGTTGGGTGTACCAATGGATACCTTTCCCACTTATTAGAGTTTCTATTTTCTAGATTTACAACACCCGGTGAGGTAGCTCCTCACATAGAGGATGCTCTTGATTATGATCCTATCAATGATAGATCTATGAGAGGCAGAGGAAGAGATCAGAGGGATAGGGGAGGTGGGGGTGGCAAGGATGGTGGTAGAGATGGTAGACAACCTCCCTAGGGTAGAGGTTATAGACATGGTCGAGATGATTGTGGTGATGTTGGAGATGATAGGGGTGGAGGCGGAGTGGGTGGAAGTGGAGAGGATAGGTGGATGAGATTATGATTCATACCCCTACTAATAGATCTATGTCTTTTATTGACTAGGCAACAACAACAGCAACATAGACCTTCTAAAGAGGTGTCGAGTGGAGGAGGTGGACCTCCTAGGGATAGTGGAAGAGATACTAGCAGGGATACTAGAGATGCCTTTTCATAGTGCCAGAGAGAGCACGAGTAGATTAGAGTTCGCATTACCACTTTGGAGACTTTATTATTAGATAGGGACATAGAACTTGAGAGATTAAGAGCTGAGTGAGATCAATAGGGTGACAGGCTCAGATTAGAGTGAGATATATAGGCTCAGACAACTGTTCATCAGGCACAGAGAGATGCATACTACTTTGCATTATGTTGCGTAGTCCTTCCATAGGAACAAAGAGCTCCATTGTATTCTATAGTAGCACAACAGTCAGAGGGAGCTATGCCTCCACTAGCTCCTCATCCTAGAGCCGATGCACCACCTCCTCCTCCTCTAGATCAGGGAGAGGGTGGTAGTCATACCTGATATTGTATTTATGATATTTTGAGATATTTTTTATATTTATCCTTCTGAGATCATCTATTATACTATAGAATTTGATACTTGTATATATGTTTCATCATGATCATACTAATACTCTTTTGTAGATAGTTCCACATTTTTTAATCTGATCCTTCATTGGTATATATCTGAGATAGTTGTTTCTAATTCTGACATATTCATCGGTTATCTTTCTTGATAGATGTTTAGATTGATGCACATGTGATTCTATACTTGGTCTTTGATGATTTAGAATATATTCATGTGATGACATCATTTATGTTCTTTGATTTATTGTTGATATATAAATGTTTTTAGATGATTCTAGATGAATATGAAAATGTATGTTTTTGAGATTCTCTTTATGCAAATATATGTATGGATGCACCTAGGATGTAGAAGAAATGCAATGCTTGAATTATTTGTTTTTGTATTTTCTCTTTCTTATTTATGAATGCAATATGTATGCCATGGATATGCAATGTTATTGATATATCAATAATATAGATTAAGTAGTCAGCTGGATTTTGGATGAACCAGGAAATCATTTTGAGCTCAATGCTTATATTGTTCTAAAATGAATCATGCAATCTTTAAATGCATCTACATGAAGACTTCTAGGACTGTCACTGATTTGTATACATTGTGTCATTTTTATCATCATTGGGAGTTTTTGTAATGGACATCATCGGATAGTACAATTTTCACTAATACCCACAAGGTTTCATGAAAGTATGAATACTATGTGTATTAGATGCAATGTTGAAAATAAACCTAAGCATCCAGGCATAGAGGCCAGGATGACTTGTCAGTTATCTTCTTTTGCTTTAAGAATCATCTTTTGTTCATGTGTAATGTAAGATATGTGACCCGCAATGACCTTCAATATTCATATCCTTGGTTTCATAATGTGTCGTACACCTTACTTAGAATCTGATTTAGAAAAAGACAAGGGAATTGGTTCAACCTCACCGTAGTTTACACATAACGAAGATCGAGATATATGTGGATATCCACTCATGTTGGAATCTCTTACCATAAACATCCAAGTTAGGTGAAATTTATAGGATCATTGAAACAATTACCATATGCAAAAAACCAAGAAAATATTATGCCCCCCATCCTTGTGACTCTTTGTCTTTGAATAAACGTCATGGAGTAACTCAGAAGACATAACAATTAACAATGGATAATGAATCAAAGAAAATTCATAATTGCTTACATGCCCCTAGTTTGAAACATCATGGGAACATAAAAGAGGCATAAGAAAACCAAGATCAGTCTATATGTGTTTAATTAGTATTGATAAATACCGTTGATTCATTTTTCAAGCAAAGTAGAGAATCATCAACGGTAACTTGGAATCAAGCAATATGTTTTTATGTTTGAGTAGATGAGATTAACTTTATCAAAAATTGCAATCCAATGTAGTGTTTAGGAACACTATTTGATAATCGCCATTTACTTGGTTGATAATGAGCTGAGAGTCACCATACACATGTAACTCTATGATTTTCCATTCCATAGCAAGCTTGAGTTCGTTCACCAATGCTTTATATTCTAAGATGTTATTTGTCCCCCTTAGGTATCTTGTAGCCTTGAGGAGTGATAAATAATACCCCTACTCTAGAGCCTTGTTGTGTGAAAGAACCATCAAAATACATCTTCCACAGATATTCAATTAAGTACATGATTGTCTCATCTGGAAATTCTATAATCAAAGGTGTATCATCTTGCAATGGTGAATCAACTAGTTGATCTGCTAGGAATTGTCCTTTGATAGCCCTTTTGTCCACATACTCAATATCAAATTCACTTAGAATCAAGACCCATTTTTCTAGTCTCCCTATCAATGTTTTTTTAATCAAGATATATTTGAGAGGGTCTATTTTTGCAATAAGTTTCATTGTATGAGAGATCATGTAGTGTCTCAACTTTTGGGATGTAAAAACAATCGCTAAGAAAGTTTTTTGAATGATACTATAGTTGAGTTCATAAGACACCAAGGTCCTACTGATGTAATAGATCACCCTTTCCTTTTTGTTTTCATCCTCTTGTGCTAGCCATACTCCAAGCGATGTAGTTGTAGCTGAGATATAGAGTAGTAATGGTTTTCCATGAATATGCGCCATGATAATAGGAGGAGTAGCCAAGTAATCTTTTAATTCTTTGAAGTAATTTTCACAATGCTCATCCCATTTGAAAGTAACACCTTTATGTAGCAATTTTGTGAAAGGTTGCACTCTATCTGCTAGTTGGGACATAAATCTCTTGATGGACTAAAGTCTTCCTTGAAGTGTCCTCATTTGACTGATATTGTGAGGAGGTTCCATTTCCATTTTAACTTTTACTTTTTTGGGGTCCACCTTAATTCCTTTAGCTGATACAATAAACACTAAGAGCTTCCCTGACCGGACTCCAAATGCACATTTTTTTGGATTAAGTCTTAGTTGAAATTGCACCATTCGATATATTTTCTTTCTCAAGTCTTCAATGTGAGTTGTTCTTATTTTTGACTTAGCTAAAGTATCATCCACATAGTCCTCCATGCTTTTGTGTATCATATCATGGAAGATTTTTTTCATAGCTCTTTGGTACGTAGCACCAGGATTCTTTACCCAAATGGCATCACATTCCAAAAAAATGTTCCCAAGGCGCATGTAAATGTTGTCTTTTCTTGGTCCTCAGGAGCAATCTTAATTTGGTTATAGCCTAAGAACCCATCCATGAGGGAATACATATGATAGCCTGCTGTGAGATCTATAATCATATAAATATTTGGCAATGGGAAATCATCTTTAGGACTTATATGTTTTAGAATCAGGTAACATATTATAAATCTATATTTTAATAGTTTTTCCATATTAGAAATCATATTTGGAAATGGGAAAACAGACTTATCTGTTTTAGAAACTGGTACCATATTAGAAATCCATATTTTAATAGTTTTTCCAGCTCTTCTTTGACTAATAATGCCACATGTGGATGCATTTTACTTAGTTTCTATTTTACAAGTTTAATTCCAGGAGTTATATATAGGTGATGCATTATTAACTCGGGATCAAGTCCAAGCAAATCAGTGTAAGACCATGCAAAGTTAATCTTCTTCTCTTTTCCAAATTCAGTAAACTATAGCTTTTCTTCATCTAATAAGGATTGTTCTAGGTGAACAAATTGAGGAGCTTCTATTGTTCCCAAGTTAATTGGTTGTGTTGGTTCTATCAAAACTGAAGATCTTTCTTGAAAGTGCTCAGGGAAGATATCAAGAATCTCATCTTTTGGTGCTTCTGAGAGGTTTTCACCATTAGATATGTCTTTTATTTTTACTATTTTAGAATCTGATACTGCCACAATGTGATTTTCACCATCATTTCTTTGTTTCTTTTTATTTTCAATTTGTGACTAAGAAAATTGATATCCTCCTCTATCATGTTCATGCTCCTTGCATTGGTGGAAGAAGGATAGGGTTCACAAGCATTTAGATAACATGCCAAAGTGTAGTCATTGGGAAATTGCATGATAGGAGTAGGGTCTGAAATGGCCCAATCAATAAGGTCAAGATTTACTAAGGATAATGATTTGGAGTTTGGTAAGGATAGCATTGCATCAATGTCAACATTGTTAACTGAAAATACATGTTCTGTTAGGTTAGCTTCTATAGCATTTAAATCATTACGAGTCGAATTGTCATTACTAGGGTTGTTGTTAGTAATATGTACACCTAGCTTGATGTAGGAGCATCTTGGGTCTTTGGAAATCCTTCTCAACTAAAAGATGTTTGTTTTGTTCTTTAGTTTTTTTGGAATCTTCTTGGGAAATACTCTTCTACTTGGGATCTGTTGCTTAGTAAAGCTTGTCTATTGCTTGGGTTATGTTGCTCGGGTATACTTGTTTCTGTCGCTCGATAATGCTTAGTTCTATTACTTGGGTCCTGTTGCTTGGGCATGCCTGTTTATTTTCCTGTTGCTCAAGTTTCTCTTCTGACGCTTGGCTTTTGTTTCTGCTGCTTGGTCATGCTTGTCTCTATCACTCGGGTTGTTATTTTGTTGTTCAGTTATGATCTTACTAACGATTATTGATTTTTGGTGATCTCCTACCTGAGATGCTTATTTTGGGAGTTGGATATTTGGTTGACTTCTTCATTTAATTTCCATTGCTAAATTTATTTGGGGTCTTTCACTGGGATCTGTGTGGACCTAAATCTAGGTCTCTCTTATGGATTTGAGCGCCGACCTCTTTGGTGGACTCTTGTATATATTCCTTTGTATGTTATTAGTTTAGGTATCATTCTTAGAGAAAAAATAAAGTGTTTAGATATTGAGATCGAAGGTCTGTGATCTCTATTATATGAAGATATTATTGTAATTCATTAAATATATGGCTGAAACCAGGAAGGAGTTACAGCCTGGCATGTAATGATTTTGATCAAGTAAATATAAAGGATCTCTAATTTTTTCTTCTCTCATTGTGTGTTGTTGTTTCCGCATTGTCTTGGAAAGTTGGTTAGGTAGTTGGGAGTGCCCTTGGCCCCTTCTACTTCCCCTCCTTGCATCATAACTCTAGAGACTCATCAGTTGAGCTTTCTTCTTCTTCTCTCATCAGATTGAAACTCATAGCTTGTATCTTTTGAATGTCCTCTAGACCTAGTAAAGCACCAGTATTTCAATCAATTACCCTGGGTAGTGGTATCTCATCTGATTTTGGGACAACAACAGTGCTAGGGGAAGTGTTAGAAATTTCTCCTCTCTCCCATAGAGGTGCAAATTTATGAATCAAATCTACCTCAATGTCCATGGTATCATCATACATGTGATCCCATTCATAATCATGTGAATCTATTATTTTGTCATCAGATCTATTTAAGAACTCAAGAATGGTTACTTGATGTACCCTATTAGCTATTTGTAGATCAAAGTGTGGTAAGTCTAGGACATGTGAAATTATCACCAATTTCCCCCAGTTAGGATGTACATCTTTTTGTTGGGGTATTTCTTCATGAGTTTCTTCTAGTTGTTGCATTTCTAGAGAGTTATGTTTCTTCCTCTACTTCTTGGACATCATCTTGTCACAACAAAGGAACATGATGCTCTTGTTGTGCTGCAAAAGTAGGTACATATCTTTATCCTTTATATTTGGGATACTCAGTACCAATGTTTAGTAATCTTTCATATGTCCATGGTTCAAGTGTTTTTTCTTCTTCTTCATCATCACTTCCTTTATCAAAGATTGGACCATCTCTTGAAGTAGGGTTTTCTGAATTGTTATTGAAACCTAACCCTATTTTGTCTTTGGTGTTTCTGAATTCCATGTGTATCTGCTCAATAAGTCCTTTTCCTTTATCACCTAAAGGTCCCTTCCCTTTGTATCCCATTTATTTGATAATTTCATATCCTTTTTCATACTTTTCTGGGGATATCTCCACATGTTTTACCTCATTTTCTCTCTGTTCCCGTTTATGGAGCCAATCCAAGACTGCTTTTTCTTCTTTTTCATCCTCTTGAGAAGTAGAGGCTCTAACCATACCAGTTGGTTTTTGAATGTCTTTTTCTTTTGATGCAGTAGGTGTGAAATATGGAGAGGGTTTCCCATAAGATCTTGGAGACACGGGAATGTTATCCAATGATGGCATCATATCTAGTTTGTATTCTCCCATACTAGTTTCTTCAAGTTTTAGTGTCTTTCCAAAGCTTCTCATCACCATGTCTTTAGAGGTTTCAGGTGTGGATTCTTTTGGGACTTCCTTATTGTGACAAACCATACTATCTGATTTAAAATTGTTGCAAGTGTAGCTTGAATCTACAAGAATTGTCACTTCCACCCTATTATGTGAGAATTTAATGTATTGATGGTAAGTAGATGGTACTTCTTGCATTTCATGTATCCAAGGTCTCTCTAGTAATATTTTATAGGCCAATGGTAGATCAAGAACTTGAAAAATCACACTGTGTTCAATTGGTCCTATTCTAATTGGTAAAACAATGATCCCTTATCTTTCTTCTTCATCGTAATCCTTGATAGTTATCTTACATCTTGAATCAATTATTTATTCTGAAAGACCCGATTTCTTGATTAGATTGAGAGTACATATGTTCAACCCTGTGCCTCCATCTATCAATACATGTTTTACATGGGATTTGTGAATCAATACTTCAATGTGAAGGGTTTTGTTATGTGGATGATTCAAGGACTTGTCACCTTCTTCTGAAAAGGAGAGGTAATGTGGAGCTGATATGTGATTGACGATTGCCTGGAACTTGTCTACATCAATGTCTTTTGGAACATTTGTAAAATGTAGGGCTTGTTTAATAACTCCCCTATGCATTGAAGAGATTTTTAATAACTCAAATATAGAAATTTGAGTTGAGGTCCTTTGCAATTGGTCTACCAAGTTATAGTTTGCAGATGGTATAGTAACTATTTGTCTTGTCATTGTTGGTTTAGGAATTGTGACAATAGGTGTTTTAAAGGATGTCACTTGCTTAGATGAGGAGTTAACTCCTTTGATCATGACTTGTGCTTAACTTTGAGTTAGCACATTTGAAAGTGTTGATTTGTCTTTGGAACCTTTAATAGTGATCACATTAATTGATTCACTTTTTATGTCCAACATGTTGATCACATTATTATTATAAGAGTAGGTGTAATTGACTTCATTTCCTTTTCCTTTAGAACCTTCCCCTTTTTCATAGTTAGGGAATGGTTTGTTATATGTCATGTGATCTTCATTAGTGCTATGTCCTTCTACTTTGATTTTGCCTCCCTCAATAAGGTCGTGTATAACGTGTTTAAGCTTAACATAGTCATTAGTCTTATGTCCTTTGTTTTTATGAAAAACACAATAGGCATTGTCATTCCACCACCTTGGTTTAACTTTCGGTTCCCATGGTTTTGAATCTGGTATTGTGAGGACTTTTTTCATCCAAGAGAGTCTTCAAAACTATCTCAAGAGGTTCTCTCAATGGAGTAAATGTTTGTTGAGTTCTAGACGTCCATGGCTTACTCTTGTTGGTATCATTGTTTTCTCTTGGTAGTGTGGTTGTTACCTTAGCTTCTTTGCTTGCTTGTAAGCTATTTGTAATATTGAACACAACTAGTTTAGAATTTGCATTGGATGATTCTACCACTCCATCACAAACAACATTCTTGTTCTAATTCCACCATTTAGGTTTTTTGTTGTAGTTGTTAGATCTATTGTCACTTTGGAGTGTAATTTCTCCTTGCTTGACCATGACATCTTTGGCACGATTAGCGTTCTTGATCATTCTATCAAAACTAGGTGAATCTTGCATTTGTAAAGTGTATTTCATTTTGGGTACCAAGTTGTTGATAAATATTTACATCTTTTTATATTCGGGTATTTCTCTTGAGTACCTTGCGAAGATTCTCCTCCACCTTTGTAAAAAGTGTGTAAAGGATTCACCCATTCTTTGTTTCATGTTAAAAAGATCCATCATGGCTACATTATGTTGTATGTTGTAGGAGTAATGTTGAACAAATTTTTGGATTAACTCCTCAAAAGATTGCACACTTGGTGTGAGTTTGGAGAACCATTCCATAGCATTTCTGCCTAGACTTCCTGGAAATCGCCTCATTAGATAAGTAGGTTCATGCATGTAATCTGTTAGGGATTTTTCTTGTATGAATCAAAGTGCTTGAAATGACTACTTGAACACTATGCCTGCTAATACTAATTCTGGTACAAGGAAAGCCTAAGTGCTAAGGATTGATAAGATCCTTCTTCATTTTTGAGCTCCACAAATACTCAGGCAGGTTTTACCTCTTTATGATTACTAATTACACAATATATATTAATGTGGACACTGATTTGCTATGTATCTTTGTTAAACCAACTTATGAAACACCTTGCAAATGACCAAGCATAACCAAATGCAAAACTTAACCATACAAACCATGATTGTA
>MU224826.1:1042826-1054849 GCA_018584345.1 Thuja plicata | reverse complement strand
TGTCCAAATTGCTGACAGTTGTAACACTTCATTGAAGAGAAGTAAGATCCTCTTCCTTGGTTATTATTTCTTCCTCTTGAACTACTATTTGAACCTCTTCCACGGTTATAACCACCTCTTGTGTTATGGGATTCTCCTTGATTCTCAATGAGTTTGGACTCACTCTGATTTCTTCCTCCATATCCTCCTCTATGACCTCTGTTGTCTCTTCCTCTTCCTCTACTATTTGAATCTATCTTCTTCTTGAATTTTTACTCCACTTTGAGGGCTATCTGGTAACATTAGTGTACAATCTTTGGGTTTAAGAGACTAATTTCCTCTTGGATACTCCACTTGAGACCATTCAAGTACCAAGCCACTTTCAAGCTTTCTTCTTCCATCATATGCGACCTTAAGCATAGTTTGTGAAATTCTTTGGTGTAGGAACTGGCTTCTAAATATTTTTGTCTCAGATTCTATCTCTTTTTGTGGAACTGCACTTCATAATCATCAGGAAGGTAAGTTTCCTTCATCTTGGCCACCATACCTTTCCAACTGGTTATGGGGTTCTTTCCTTCTTTTTCCCTCTCATCTTGGACAAACTTCCACCAAGTGAGAGAAGTTCCTATCAATCTTGTCTTGGCTATTCTTACTTTCTGAGCTTCGGTCACATTATCACAGTCAAAGTAATTTTCAAGACCTTCTATCCATTCCATGATTAATTCTGGTTCCATCTTACCACTAAATAGAGGCACACCTTCTAAGGACTTACCACTCATTGCCTGCAATGCTTTCAAGAATCACTCTTCTTGAAGAACAGGGTCTTGCTCTGGAATAATGTCTTTGCCTGCCACTTCTTTACCCTTTCCATTAGCTTCTTTGATCTATTCACTGACTACTGCACTCCTAAGCTGTACTTCTTCCAACTTAGTCACCATTTTAGCTAACTGTTCCTTCAGGAGTCTATTCTCCTCCTTTTACTCTTCCACATCTTTGGTGAGTTCCGCATTGGTTACCATCTTGGATGAGTTGATAGACATTTCTGCAGATAACATCCAAACAACACACCCAAATCTTTTAGGGCTCTAATACCAATTTGATGTGGACATAAGTCTTGTTGTCACTACAAAACTAGCTTGGCTCTGTTCTGAGATCTTTCTCCTAGATCTCTTAGGGTTTTTACAACCCTAAACTAAGGTAAGTCACTCTCAACTTCATCTCCTCTTCAAGACTCAGTCCCCATCAAAATTATTCTCATCTCCTTCTTGCTGAACCTACACAAATAGATTCATTCTACTCACTCAATCAATGTTCTCAGAACATTGCTTTCGTTGTCTTTCCTAGCCGGACTATTTCCAAGCTCGCCTAGGGTAAGATATCCAAACTCTTTGCTATTTCTTCTCCTACAGAGAACAAAAAGGAAACTATGTACAAGGGCTCCTCTTGAGTTCCATCCCAACACATGACTCTCACCATGGATTCAATAATCTCAAGGGGCCATTACTATTTACAACCCATAATAGGTGAATAATTAATAACTTGAAAAATAGAAAATAAGGTAACTAATCTACTTGCATGAAAAAGGAATCACAAACAAACTTGATATCCACTAAACACACAGTCTACAACTTCTTATTACTGGAAACAAAAAAAAATAGTATAATAATCTACAAATCTCTAACTTTCCTGTAGCTTCTCTTCTCCTTCTTCAATCTCTACCTTCTAGATCTCCAAAAATGAAGGCTCTAGGTGTTATTAGTAACCATCCTCTCATAGGAAACAACCCTAACGATCCACTCATTCACAAGAATCTCTTCAGGAACTGTTACACTAACCATACTGTCCATAAAAGACAAGATCCACTTTTCATGGGCCATTACGACTGAATATTGCCAAGCAACAGTAATGCAAGTTGAGCTGCAGTATTGGCCGAGCTGCAGTGTTAACTCAACATCAGTTTTAACTCGGCACTGCAGTATTAAATCGACACTATAGTGTTAACTAAGTAGCTTATCAAAGGTTCAAGATGCCTTGGTTGGATTTCTAGAGGCTTCCAAACTACCTCACACACACACACAACTAAAAGAAACTAACTAAGCAACCTATCTAGACATGGATTGAGCTAGTCATATCCATTTTAGGGAAATAAAAAAAATGACCTTCTAAGGTCCACACACACTCTCTTGACTTGGCTAGATTCAATACATGCTAGAAATAAAGAGCTAAGGGTTTGAGATAGGTGTGCTTTTGCACCAACTACATCAGTTCGAGATAAGCAATACAGTCCATATTCACATATTGATGCGTGAGGACATATTATAGTTCAACCTGAGTTAGAATGTTAGTTACACCCGAGTCACTCTAGCTCACCCAAGCTGAGTCGGGCCGCATTGATAATTGGAAAGTTAGTTTCTCCTAAGCTTTCAAGTGAATCTTGGAGAAACACTCGAGTCACTAAATTATGCTTCTAGGTCAGAAGAAGAAAAGAAGAAGATTGAGAAAGCAGTGGTGGAGAAGATGGAAAAGTGGAAATATGACCCTTCCGAGTTGAAGAGTTATATGATTGAAGATCTATTTAAGGAAGTATCTATTCCCTGGATGAATGCAGTACAAATTGAAAAAGATATAAGGGAACAAACATTGAAGTAGGTCATGCTTGTAATGAAAGGCAAAGAAGTAAAAGAGGCCTTGAGAAAATATTAGAATAATCACACCCCTAGGTTCAAGGCATTCCAAATATTGAACAAGAACATAGAAGATCTAGCTCAGCGTGCCACATTAGTGTGGAAATTAATATTTGAGATAATAGAAGGCAATGTGAAGGATGAAGTACCAAGTACAGACCCTCTAGCATAGGAAAATTATGATACACTACCCGAGGTATAGACTATTGAAGATTCCAACGTAAAGCAGATTACAGTTGAGGTAATGACATCAATACCCCAATCTCCTATACAGAATATAGTACCTCTGAGCAAAGACAAGGTTGAAAAATCCACATCTAAACAGACAAAGACTAAGCAACAGGATCCTCTTACTACTGAGACATGTAGACTCAAGTCACAGAAAGAAAAGGTAGATATTTCTACTGCTAATATTGATTCATCAATAAATATTGATCCAATAATTGGTACAATAAAGGTCAATGACCTAATTTGATTGAATACTAAAGCAAAGGATGAGGTAGGTAAAGGTAAGGAAATTGTTCCTTCACCGAGTCCTAAGATAAAGGCAGTAATTACTGATAAGATCTATATCTAGATAAAGAAATTGTGATTCCTAATTGGGATCTATCCAGCCTATATGTAGAGAAAATGGATATTTTGGGAGAACTAGGGAAGAAAAGAGCTACACAACAAAAGCTCTAAAAAGAAAGACAAAGAAATAAAGTACTTGAAGATTTCAAAGGCATATTTGTAGATACATTGTAGATTGAAGTTAATGAGAGTGACTCAATTATGGACCAACTTGTTGACATTGTCCACAAGTTCAACACAGATATGAATGGTCAAGAAAAGTTACTTGAGAAGGCAGAGAAGAAATTTGAGAACAAGGTTCTAGAAAACATTGCAAAGAAGATTGCAATTGACCAGGTGTAGCTTACAAAGATCATCAACACTCTAGAAACCACTGTGAAAAATGTGGTAGCACTATTTGTAAAGTTGATTGACTCCTCTAACTTTACTATGGAAATCAAGAACAAGTTAGTAAAGATCGATGTAGACATGAAGGAAAGTGCAAGGCAGTTAGCAGTTGACCCAAGCACCAGTTCTTCTCACTTCATGAAAATCAAGTATCTTAGTGATCTATAGCCTGAATTGTTGAGAGAAGAAGCAAGTACCAGAGAATCTCTTACAAAAATCTAGAGCCAACTTCTACCACACATGGATGGAATGTAGAAATGCATAACACATGCTAAGACACTCATTCATGACAACAAATTCTCAATTGTCAAGCTAATGATAGAGTTGTCTGTAGATCTACAAGTTGAATTGCACATCATGAAGGTGCTATAGGACAATTGGGACAACACTCTATCTCAAATTTTGAAGGTACACAGTGATTTCCTATCCTACTTTAGGATAAAATTATAAATATCACTTTTTAGCATTCCTGTCAAAAACAAGGGGGAAATATCATTATATTTTAATAAAGAGAACATATTTACAGTGAATTTTTTTTTTTTGAAAAACACAAAAACAGAGTCAGTTGAACCCGAGCAGCAGAAGCAGTGTCAAAACTTGAGTAGAGAGAATAGGGGGAGTTTTGACATATCAGATACATAATTCAATGATAAGTGTTTTTGTCACTAATGCTAAAGGGGGAGATTGTAGACTTATGGCAAGACATATTGTCAATTAGTGTCAAAACACTTAGTCATTCAGTGTTGCCCAAGTATACAGTGTCGCCCAAGTGTTCAACATTGCATGAGTGACATTTTATCACCTGAGTAGTCTTTTGGACCTGAGTGACAGTTTGAATCCGACTTTGCATATGTTGTTAAATATAATTTTTTTTATTGCAAGCCGACTTATAGATTTATTTGTTGGCTAAAGATATATATGTAAGATAGTTTGTTTTATCCAATATGATTATGTGAAGAGTATATGAGTAATAAAAGAATATGTATGAATGTATGCATAAGGCATGTGAATAGCAGTTTGATTTAAGTGCAGAAGTATTCGGGACAATAGAGTCTCATCTATCAAATTCAAGTGATCATTTATATTCAAAAGGATCTTATTTTGCAGTCACAGTTGCACAGAGAAAATAATCAACTAGTTCATTCTCATAGGTGGATCAGCAAAATCCTTTAACAAGGTGGACCTAACATTCCTTTCTTTAAATCTCTTAATAGAGTTGCATTACTTATTGTATTGTACAAAATCCTTTAACAAGGTGGACCTAAAAGTCCTTTCTATGATCCTAACAAGGCATACCATCAGAAGTGGTCATTGTAAGCTCTAACAGGCCAAATTTATATTGTAGTACTAAATCTTGTGGGTATCATCCCCACCCCCATTTTTACTTTCTTTTGGAAGGTTTTTGGGTAACCAAATATTGTGTCATGTGTTCTGTATGATTCTTTACTTTCAAGTTATATGCATGCAAACAAATAAGTTAATCTAATTGTGGATTAAAAGGATTAAGTGTTATTGGTTCCTGATTCACCCCCCCTCTCAGTCAATAGGCACATCATAGAATTCCAACACCCTATTCTGTAGATTCTAGGCATAGAGTGAGAATCTTTGCTCACAGACTCAGGTACACAGTCACATGCTAATCATAATACGACCATCACCAAGTAGGCAATGGCTCTAGTCATGATGTCATATCTGTCGACTCCAAATGCAAGTGAGGGCACGAAATGATGAGTATCTTCGGGCAATTACTATTTTCCTTGCACAAAGATTATCACCCTTTCAGAGATAAACCTGGTTATTTTTTACTACAAATGTTGTTTAATTGTGGGCATCAATTTGCAATCATCCCCCATAGAATTGTACAAGGAAAAATTAAGGCGTATAGCCCTATGAGTACTCAAATGTGTGTAGTCTCACAATCAGGATTCAAGAATCTCTTCTCTACACACACTTAAGAATGTTCAAGGAATGATGTCAAAATTTTGAGAACAAAACTGACTACGCCTTCTAAGGCTTTGGCCTACAAGAAAACATATTGATTATAGTGAGTTGGAAGGGTTGTCGTAAAACCTATCCTCACTTGGTGCATTCTGGGGAGATTTTTTCCTCAACCAGTAGGCCCTCTAATGTTTTGAAAGCAATCAAAAAGGATTGGTGACTTAGGAGTCTAGATTTTTGATTCTTTGAAAGAAGAAGAGAATACTCTCGTATTCCATGCCATTTTCTCCCACAAGCACATCAAACATTCCATAACTCAAAAATCAATCCCCCATGATGAGTTTTTGATTCTTCCAACTTGGGAAAAAAGAGAAAATCCTCTAGTTGGACTAAGTAATGTGTTCAAATCTGATTTTAAGTGCCTATTATAAGAATTGACAAAACATGTAAGCAAAGTTTTTTTGTTCAATTTCCCCAATTTAAATGATTTTTCTTGTTCAATTACTTCCAACTTTAGACAATTCGATTGTTCATTTCCCCAAATTCTTATGAAGTGTTAAATTGACTTTTGAGTTTCTGATTTTCCTTAAAGGAAAAGAGCATCATCCTCTAATCAATTTAGCAAATGAAAAAAATGTACTTAAGTTTGAAAGATTGCAAAAAGAGGAGTTAAGTAGAATGATTTAGCAACCTGCAAACCAAAAATTAGTAATTGATTTCCAACTTTTTAACAAAAATTTCTTTGACAGAAACCTGCAAGAAATTGTTAGGTTGTTTAAAATACAGAAACAGTCATAGTTAGCAGATTAGTGGTTAGACTTTTAAATTTTTAAATAAACTAACCAAATGCGATTGTATTTCTTGAATGTGATCCTAGGAATCCTGTATGTGATTAAGGATCCTAGAAATGAGCCTTTGCACCCAAAGGCGATGGAGGAATTACCTGGTGCAAGCTTTCACTAGATGCGATCTGAGATTCACTGGATGCAAGTTTTGAAATCCTAGATGTGATGATCTTTCCTAGATGTGAGCCTTTGAAACTAAAGGTGAGCTTTGGTCACTAAATGCAACTCTGTATCTAAAAATAGAGAACACAAATGAGTGAAAATAGACTTAAAAACAAGGAGAAATATGAGGATTTGCCGCACTATGGGCGCCAGATATGTGTGTGTATTTTGTGGACCTGCAAGCTGCAACACAACACTTCAATATATCATTAGATTAGTGATAAAAATATGAACTAACAAAGGAAAAGCACATATAAGTCACTAAAACCAACATATTTCTTCCTATCTAAGAAGAGTGTAATCTAGATCATAATTTCCCTCAGATTATGCCTAAATCAGTGACATATTCATGCTTAGAATGGAAGATTTAAGTAAAATGAAAGCTAAATGCTAAAGTAAAGTTGATTTTAGTCCTCCAAGTGAAAGATTATGAAACTCTAAGAATGCTGAGATAAAATACATTTAGAAATTAGGACAACATAATTTTGCAAATGAAATTCTAAAATTAGGGGCAGCATAAGAGTGCTTTCAAATTTTTAAGCTTAAGGGCCCATTGAGCTCAAAATTCATTTATTTTATAGAATAATTTGAGGAATGAGAGGTCAATATTGATTTGTGAAGAGAGGTGGAGATTTAATCTTTGGTGATCCATGTGAGGTGATCCAAGTGATTTAACTCTCATTGGCTAATGGATTGACTTTCCATTTTGCAAGTGAGGAGTTGTAAATTAAGAGATTTATTTAATTCCTTTTAATTAATTACCTTAACCATGTATTTAATTATTTTGACTTAATTAAAAAGGCTAATGTAATTAATGTGAGTTAGTGGTAAAATCACTTTGATTTTAGGAGATTAAATTGATTTTAATGAATTATGTCAATTAATTGAGCAATTGTCTTGACATAATTAGGGGTATGATCACACTTAGGAAAAATAGGGTCTCTGGTTAGAGAAGACCAAATTAGGGTGGTTACAGGACCTTCTATGAGTTAGGCGAGAGTCGAGTATAATCTTAAATGGTACCCGACTTCCGAGGCTTTAACCCCAAGAAGAAAATTTGATTAATGTGAGTTGGAGTGGTGTGGTTTACATCTCTTTCTCATGTGGGTCATTCCCAAGAGATTTTTACCTCAACCAGAAGACCCATCTAAAAGGTATGCATGAAAGGAAATGGATAGCAAAGAGAAGTTGTGGATTTTGTATTCTTCCTGAAAGAGGAGAAGAGCATAATCTCATATTTCTCTTTGTTTTTCCCAAACACTCCAAATTTTGCCCAAAAGATTACTTTACTAACACAACTCAAACAAGTCTAGTTTTTTTATCTTCCCCAAAGGAAAGAGAGAATAATCCCCTAATGTTTAGCTTGGCACACACAATAAATCCCCAATTAAACTAGGTGCCTAGATAACGATTTAAGGAAAGATCAATCTATTAGTTGATGGAGACATTAAGAACCCTGCAAACACAAAGGCTTAGTAGTCTCAACAAGATTTATTTCTTCATCAAATCATCCTAGAAGCACAAAGGAATTAGTAGTTTGCAACAAAGAGTGTTCTTAGTGTCACTTTGACAAGCAAACCTTCTTTTAGATGTCCTACAAAAATATGTTAAGCTGCCAAATCAGAGAACCAGAAGACCAACACAACCATGTTAGAGGTTAGAAACCAAAAATTAATTTAAATGAACCCCTAAAAGTTCTCTCTATTTTTGAAATGATAGATTAAAAAGGACAGACTGGCATCAAAACTCGTAAGACAATCTAGGACTAACCATATGACAAAGCAGATAAAGATGGTCTCTTGTATGATAATTTAAGCAGGTTAGTACAAAAAATTGAATCAAATGTAGACTTGTATGACAATACATATGGTCTGAAATGAAAAACTATAGACTAGTGATTTGTCGTACGAGAAGGCATGATAGGCCATACGACAATGAGAGCATTTTTGAAAAAATATCAAAAATATTGAGAATTGGGGCCAAAAACTAGTTAGATCCCCACAATGGTCACCGCCACATGTGTGTGTGGTAAATGTGGTCTTCAACCCGAAAACACCAAACACTCAATAAACCATTATCTCAAGGGTTAGTAATCATCAAAGAAAAATATAATATTATGTAACTACCCTCAAAATTGGCTTATTACTTCCTAGTTGAAGTGAGTTTTATTCTCAATAGATGCTCATCAAATTGGCATTTGGAATCACTAACTAGACAACTCCAAAATGGAAGATTCGAAGACTGGGTATGATGCATGAACTTGCATAATATTCCCTCAAGATCATGGAGACAATGTGCATGAGTGCAACTAAGCTAAATACATGCTAAAACATGAGTTAATCTAAGAAATATGCAACAACATACTAAGAAATTGAAACTAAGATTCCATTTAAGAAAAAATGCATAACACTTAGCTACCATGAAAATGCATTCTAAAACATGATCAAAACCTAGAATCAAAATAGCATTATGATGTTACTTCTAAAAAAATTTGCCTCTCTTTGAGCAAGGGGAGCTATCCCTTTTATAGGAATTTCCTCGAAATGGACAGCCGAGATTTAGCCATGAAGGGCGGTTAAGATGCACTCTCCTTCAATTCATGTGAGCTTAATCTGAGTGGAGGATCGTTGATTGGTCAACTTTGTGTTTGTTTGGGGGAGAATGAGACAAATTTGGTAATTATCCCCTTTTAATTTCTTTTATTTGGATTTTATGTGCTCACACATGTGTGAGGATGTGCGAAGGGGTTCTTAGTGTTAGGACATTTAATTAAACCCTATAGTTGAAGAAATTAAATGATTCAAGCTTTGATAAAGAATTTGATTCAACAAGTTGATTTAATTATGTAAGCAAGTTTGATTAAACACTTAAATAATTAAGGTCTAGCAATAAATGCCTTTGATTTAATATGTGTAAGGCCAATTAATCAAATTAGAGTATATGGGTTTAGTAGACCAATTTTAGGTAATTACACATATAACCACCACCGAAAGAGGAAACTATCGGTGATCACTTCTACTGAGCCACCCATCATATCGGTACTACAACCAATACAACCAAAATATGAAAATACATAGGATATGTTGACACCAATGACAAACATTAATGGAAATGAAATGAATAGTATTAGCTTCACATTCTAACGGTACCTAGTAGGCTTGTTTAGGTTCGAGAAAGGACTGAGATAGGTGACCTACATTTTTAATACATTTTTTACCATGTTGGTTGAGGTGCTAGGTATAAATTTCCTAAGGCTTTTTGTTCATGGTGATGACCTTATGGTAAGACATATTGTTAATTAGTGCCAAAATACTTAGTCATCACAATGTTGACTGAGCTAGCAGTGCAACCCGACCAGTTACTATGTAACTTGAGTAGTGGTAGTGTTGACTGAGAAGATAGTGGTAATCAGTATTACTCAAGTGAATAGAGTAGCCTAAGTACATAGAGTAGCTCGAGTGAAAGAGTTTAGTATGTTTCCTAAGTGACAGCATAATGCCTGAGTGCTAGTGTATGGCCAAAATGGATTAATGGACCTGAGTGATAGTTTTGGGCCGACTTAACTTATATTGTTAGATGTTAATTTATCTTATGGAAGCTGACTTACAGTTACATTTGGTTTGGATAAGGTATAAATATAAAGTATTTTGTTTATCCAAATAGAGAGTGAATATATGAATTGAAGCATGTATGTGAATATGAAGAGATTGATTATTTAAGATGCTACAACGATATAAGGAACAACAGAGACTCATCCATCACATTCAAGTGATTAGTTTATATCATTGGATCTTATTCAACAAATTAGAGTTGCATTGAAGATCATCTACTCGTTCATCCTAATAGGTGCATCAACAAAATCCTCTAACAAGGTGGACCTAATAGTCCTTTATATCTCCTAACAGAGTTGCATTACTTGATTTTATTATATTAAATCCATTTACAAGGTGGACCTAATAGTCCTTATTGCTCATAAGAAGGCCATCAGAAGTGGTCAATTGTAAGCTTTAACATGCTAAATTTATACTGCAGTAATAAATCTTGTGGGCACCATCCCCACCCCAATTTTACTTTCTATTTGGAAGGTTTATGTGTAATCAAATATTGTGTCAACTATTGTGGATGTTTTATTGCTTTTCATTTCATGCATGCAATCAGATTAGATAATCTATATTAGATTAAAAGGATTAAGTTTTATTGGTTCCTGATTCAACCCCAGATCTTAGTCACATTGACTCAAAATATTTCCAATAATTGGTATCAGAGCATAAGGTTCTCTTTACAAAAGTTTAACAGCTTGAGCAAAGATCAAAGGGAATGGACATATACAGACTGGAGAAAGCCATTGAAAATGAAAATATAGATCTACAAGTGGCCATGGATCAGATCAAGAAACTCAAGGAGCAACTCTCTCTTTCCCTGAAAAGAAGAAAAGATTTAGCAGTACAGATGAATGACAAAAGTTACATATAAGAAATAATTGATGACTTATGCAAAGAAAGAAGTTCAGAAGAAGTAGATGCAAAAATTGAAGACCTACATGCAAAGAATCTCAATTTACATGAAGAAGTCAGAAAATGAAAAGAGAACAAGAAATTCATTCAGTCAGAATATGTGAAGTCATAAAACAAAAGAGTCAAGCAAAAAATGACAAAGAAATGGAACAAGAAGATAAAATATTGTTGAGTATAAGATTAGAAGAAAAAGAAAATGAAATCAATCATTTGTCACTTCAGCAAGAAGATATGATAAATCAACTCAATAATGTAAATAAAGAAGTTATCAATCTGAGAACAGAAAATGAAAGACTGCAGAATGATCTCAATATTGAAAAACAAACTAATGAAAGTATGATGAATTCACAAGGAAGAATGGATTAGTTGACAGAGAAAACTCAACTTAGACATCATGGATAGACTGGATTAGGTTATACTGAACAAGGTGAATCCTCATAGAAAGGAACTCAAAAGAAAAACAAACCTACTTGTAATCATTATGGCAAGTTAGGGCACACAACAAACAAGTGTTGGAGCAATGGAAAATCAAAGTTTAATGGTAAATTCTACAAATGCAACAAACATGGACATAGGGCAAGTGAATGCAATGAGAAACCTAAGTTTGAAGGAAAATGTTTCAATTGTAACAAATGTTAGATTAGGCTGAAAGCTAATCTCCCAAGAACACCTGCATGCACATCTGTCATGAGTAGAAGCAAGAAACAGAAGACAGAAGAAGAAAACTATGGAGGCCAAAAAGCCAGAGACTGGAAATCCATGTTGACACAAAAAGATTTTATATTCAACAATAATGAATTACAATCATCTTATTAAATGCAAAGAAGTGAATCCTTATAAAAGGAATCACGAAACCCTAAAGGTGAAAACCCTAGAGAAATATAAGCGCTGCCTAAGTGAAACTTAAGCATAGAGTAAATAGACTAATAATTAAATGAATT
>MU224826.1:1015413-1042736 GCA_018584345.1 Thuja plicata | reverse complement strand
CCCGGCAACAAGGCCTGATCAGGTACCCAAGTACAAGAAAATAAACTAGATGAAGGAAACTAAGCCTTCAATCTAGGGAAAGTCCCAGAGAGAGGAACAAGAATGAGCAAGAAGCATCTCTGAAGCAAGTAGCTGAAAAATCTGTCAGAAGAGACTGCTGGAACCCCCACTAAAGTGCATGACCAGGTAGAGAAGACAATGTCTGAAGAGCTGATCAATCGAACTAGGAAGCAATAGAACCAATAGGTGAACCCCCCCCATAATGCTGAACAGGGAGAGGTGACAGGAACACTGAAATGCAATGCCAGAAACATCTGCAGAAGAAGAACCAGGAACACCAGCAGTGCAATAGAAGTACAAACATAGGATAAAGGGTGGTGTTACTGACACACAGCATGGGCTAATTTCATGGAAGGTATGCTCACTTGACAAAGGTGGATGCACCTAAAATGACATAAGCATCATAACCCCCCATGGCACTTTATAACAGAGTGTGAGTACAAAAATCATACAAGGTGTACAAGATCCCATAAATGCAGAAGTAGGCACTTTATCTTAGTGCGTTTACAAAAAAAAGATGCAACAGAAGAAGCATACAACACTCAGAAGACAGAAAGAAGAGTGAGCTAGAAGATCAGAAGAAGAGATCCCAGGACCTGTAGAACCAAGCAATCCGCTAGAGTGCATAAACTTCCAAACTCGGAGGAGAGAAAACCTAGAGAAAAATCTGGAAAAAAGACCCCTGCAACTGAATAGTTCATTGAACCAACTTTCCGACGATATCTGGTTTGCCAAAAATGGAGTCCGGATGAGCCAGATATGACTCTCGGAAGGCAAAAACAGACATCAGACTTCAACAGAAAAAAAAACTATCAAAATGGTAGAACCCAAAAATCCAAATCACCATAGTCAAAAAGGGCTTGGAAAGAGCTTTCCGACGATATAACGAAGTTCAAAAAAGGCCTCCGTATGCTCCATATAGAGCGAAAAAGGCGAGAAGGGCCCAAAAAAGCTCCAAAGGGCAAGAAATAAGCCCCTGGGGCTAAAAAATTTAGGCCCCCGGGCGCATGGCGCGCACAGGGGGCTGGGCCTAAGCCCCTGGTCACCATATGACTAGCCACTCGCAACATAAGCTCGCGGGGGCTAAATAAAAAACCCAGGCGGCGCTGATGGTGGTGGAACCGACCGCTGGTGGAGGGTTTGCCTGCGGAGCGGCAGACAGCGGGAGGAGTGAAGCAGCCGATGGGGCGGCAGGGCCACGGTGAAATTTGGCAGGGCGGTGGGTTTGCAGGGGTGGCGGGGCCACGGAGGGCAGCAGAGGGGCCGCTGGGCGGCGCGGTGGCCGCAGGGAGCACGGGCTGGTGGAGCCAAGGCTGGTGGGGGCCACTGCCGGAGGCGCCCGCAGCCGGTGGTGGCGGTACGGCAGCGGTGCCCCATAAAAACAAAGAGCTATGCTTTTTTTAAGCATTTTTTTATTTTTATTTTTATTTTTTTCAATCCTGCCTCGTTTCTCATGCCCGTACGGCCCTAGTAGGGCAAAAAAATTTTGCTAGATGCTCCGGTGTCCAAATCAGACAAGTCTTATATGGATTCTAGGGTTTTTGAGCCTTCTGGACGCAACTGTGAGGTTGGTTTTGGTCCAAAGTGCCTCAAACAACAAAGACCCCCAGAACCAATAAAAAATACCAGAAAAGACTAGCAATCTTCAAACCCCCGAACTGCGATGAGCTTGCTTCAAACAAAAGAGAACAATGAGCAGCAGCAGAGCTCTGATACCATGTTAGATTAGGCTGAAAGCTAATCTCCCAAGAACACCTGCATGCACATCTGTCATGAGTAGAAGCAAGAAACAGAAGACAGAAGAAGAAAACTATAGAGGCCAAAAAGCCAGAGACTGAAAATCCATGTTGACAGAAAAAGCTTCTATATTCAACAATAATGAATTACAATAATCTTATTAAATGCAAAGAAGTGAATCCTTATAAAAGGAATCATGAAACCCTAAAGGTGAAAACCCTAGAGAAATATAAGCGTTGCATAAGTGAAACTTAAGCATAGAGTAAATAGACTAATAATTAAATGAATTAATTATTAGCTACTAAGACTACTCTAACAACAAACAGGGTCACAAATCCCTCGAGTGCAGAAATAAGAAATGGAACCCTGCTGAGAAACTAGCTAAAGAAATTTTTGGTTTGGATTAAAACACATGGAGCAGATGTTGTCACTGTGGTGAATATGGACATATTGGTGCAAATTGTGTAAAGAATCACCTCAGAAAAAGGAATCCTACTAAAATATGTTATGTATGTAAACAAATCGGTCATCTAAGAAAGAATCGCATGAACAGAGAAAAAGTGGATACTGGTTTTGAGAAAGGCAAAGAAAAAGTTTCTGAAATTAGAACTCAGATGAATCAGCAGTGGTTAAGGAAATCTCTTGAAAGTTCAGATCAAAAAAATGAAGGATCGAATGACACCCAAAGAAGTGAATTGGGTGGATCTACCATCTCTGAATAAATATGCAAGGAGACTACTGTAAATGTGTATACAAGACATCCTACATCAGTTATATACATGATAGTAAGTCCAAATCCACATATTGATGCTCTAGGACACATTGTGGTTTTAACCAAGTCAAGATCTCAGTAACAGTCGAGTTGCACAAGCTTAACCGAGTTAAGTCAGGTTGTATGACTTTGAGGATATTGAAGTTCGCCGAGCTTCATTCTGAGCTATGCCAATTACCATGTACGGAGAATTTAATGAAAAATCAATAGTAAAATATCTTATAAAAGATGAATTGCAAGTGTTATTATTTACAAATATTTCAATTTGCAAAGTGACTCAGTACCTTAAGCGATTCAGAGCGAATTTGCATTCAAATGTTTTTAGTTGCGAAGTTTTATCGAACCTCCAAGAATAATGGCATCCACATCTAGTAGAAAGGTCAAGAAAGGATCTAAGATGTTGGTCAGGAATGAAATCTATGAACCTTCTAAGTTTAAGCTTCATCCAGCGGTTGCAGAAGAGATAGACCCGATGGGAGCTCATTTCCTAATTCCTCCAAGGGTATTGTTGATCAATGACATCCGAGCCTTCTATCATTGCACAATTCAATAGCTTGGAACATTTGAAATTAAGAGTGCTTATGATAAAATCTGTGATGTCAAAAATTTGAAGCCAGAGTATAAACATCTATAAGTCAAGGGTTTGACTCACATAATGCATATGCCATACAATTTCTAGATTAAGTGGATTAGGTTCATTATGAGCCATGTTCACGACATGCAGCTATGGCTGGAGCAACCAGTGAAGATCCCAAAGACAATGATACATCATGTTATAGGGTATCCTATGTTGGACAAGTCCAAAGCTACCAAAACCCTACCTTGGGATCTCCTAGCTGAGAAGACTCTTGCCGAGTGGGATGACAGAGGCATGAGACTTAATAGAGTAATTGACATGGAATTAAAGTTTGGGATTCATCTTATTTCTCACAAAATCTATAGCTCTAGCAGACCTAACAACGTACCATGTGAGGCTATGGACTTGGCATATAAGGTGGTCAAGAATAACCTCTCATTCGACCTTGCCGAGTTGCAGCTCATCCAATTGAGCAAGAACATGGAAAGCATTCAAGCATCAAAGACCAATCCATGTAAGTTTGGTTCACTTCTGGTGTGCATATTATTTTACATTCAAAATTTTTTCCCTTCCAAAGGCACAGTTGTTTGGAAGAAGGACAGACCCATAATATATCACATAAATGAGTTTATGGTTGATTTAGGAGACTTGTGAGCATCATCGATGCACATTTTGAGGAATTTAGACAAAAGATGTAGAAGAGGTATAGAATTCCTAAACAATTTGTTGAAGACCATAAGGATGATGTTTATTTCCTAGTTGATTGTGATAAAGTATATATTTAGGCAGTCAGACCTAGGGTAGCATGGGTGAAACCTCTTGCATATGAGGTTAACATAGATGAGACCAAGAACATCATTGAAGCTCTTGTGAATGAGCCTATTGACCCCAAAGAACCTTAATTTGGTATATATGAAGAATCCAAGAGTATAATTTCAATAGAGATTGAGATTCCCAAGATTATGAAAAGAGGAAAGAAAAGGTTGGAATAGTTTGGAAAGAAGTATGGAAAGACTCCTTCTATCTGAGTAAGCCAAGGAGATGAAATAAAGATAGAAGATGATATATTTGATAAGGAAGAGGAAGAGGTAGAAGTAGAGCCTCCTAATAAGAAAAAGAGGCTAGTGCTCAAGAAAACACCTAAGGCCCTTACCCCTGTCCTCACTACCAGCAAACCAAGAAGATCAAGAAGGAAGATCATATTACCTAAGGGAGATGAAGAAGATGAAATCACATTCAAGAAGCCTCCACCTACCTTTGAGAAGAAAATTGAAGCCTTAAGATAAGGTAGTGGTATGAGTTCTCTAAAATCTCTAAATTATGCTTCCAAAATGAAGGATGAACAGAAGAAAATTGAGGAAGCAGTTGTAGAGAAGATGACTAGATGGAAGTATGATCCATCTGAACTAAAGAGTCAAATTCCTAAAAACCTATTCAAGGAAATATTTGTTCCCTGGAACAATGCAGTCCAAATAGAAAAAGATATCAGAGAATAGACATTGAGGCAAGTCATGCCTACTATGACAAACAAAGAGCTAAAAGAGGCAATGAAAAAGTATGAAAGCAATCACACTCCAAGGTTTAGGACATTTCGGGTTTTGAATGAAGATAGAGGATGTGGTGCAGGCAGCTACAAGAATATGGAAGACAGTCTTAGAAATCAAAGAAGAAGAAAAGACTGAAGTAATGAGTACAAAACACAAGGAGA
Source organism: Thuja plicata (assembly GCA_018584345.1). Classification (NCBI taxonomy): domain Eukaryota; kingdom Viridiplantae; phylum Streptophyta; class Pinopsida; order Cupressales; family Cupressaceae; genus Thuja; species Thuja plicata. The sequence continues at coordinate 1,037,882 of MU224826.1, read as the reverse complement.
AGACTGATGATGCAAATTTACCTAAGGTGGAATCCATTGAAGCATCTAATGGAGATCAGATAGCAGTAGAGGTAATGGCATATTTACCACAATCATCTATCCATATCATCCTATCTCCAAGAAAAGAAAAGTCTACTGAATCAACATCAAGCCTAGTAGGGACCGAGCACCAGGCTCCACCTACTATAGGGCCAAGCCTGACCAAGTCAGAGAAGGTAAATGTGAACACTCATTCAATAATAACATATGCTACATTTGATTTAGACCCTACAGTTTGTGCAACAAATGTCAATGAATTATTCCACCTAAATACTGAGGAGAAAACAAAGGAAGGAAAGGAAGTGGACGACAATGGAAAAGGTAAGGAAATTGTTCCTTCACCCAATCCTAAGGATAGTGGAAAAGGAAAAGAAATAATCATTGACGATATTGATCTTGAGCAAGACATTGTGATTCCAAATTGGGATCTATCCAATTTTTTTAGTAGAGAAAATGGACACACTAGGGGATCTATGGAAGAAAAGAGCTACACAACAGAAGCTCCGAGAAGAGAAGAAGAGAAACAAAGTGCTAGAAGACATCAAAGGTATATTACTAGATGCACTAGAAGTATAAGTAAATGAGAGTGATTCCATTATGGACCAACTTGTAGACATAGTCCACAAGTTTAATAAATATTTAAATGGTTAAGAAAAACTACTACAGAAGGAAGAAAGAAAGTTTGAGAACAAAGTCCTAGAGAATGTTGCAAGCAAGATTGCAATTGACCAAGTCAAGCTAAATTCTCTCATTAGCTCTCTAGAGACTATAGTAAATAATGTTGCTTCATTATTTGTAAAGCTAATTGATACTTCAAATTTCACAATGGAAATCAAGACAAAGTTGAAAAAGGTTGATACAGATTTGAAGGAAAGTAAAAATCAGTTGGCACTTAACCCGAGTTCAAGATCAACACATTTTGTGAAAATTAAGTATCTAATAGACATGCAGGCTAAATTACTAAGGGAAGAAGCAAGGACAAGAGAATCTCTCACAGCCATGCAGAACCAACTCCTTCCACACATGGATGTAATGTAGAAGCATATAGCTCATGCTAAGACTCTTATTCATGACAAAAAAATTTCAGTTGCTGAGCTTATGATGGAGCTATCAGCAGAGTTACAGATAGAGGTACACATCTTGAAGGTGTTGCAGGATTATTGGGATAATACTTTGTCTAAAATTTTAAAGGTACATAGTGATTTCCTATCCTATTTTGGTATTACCATATAGATATATTTTGGCATTTGTGTCAAAAACAAAGGGGAAATTTATATAGGAAAGATGCATATAGGAAATACATGTACATGTAAAGAAGAGAAGTAGAACACTGATATATATAAGTGTTACAAAAATAATTTTGAAAAATCAAAAAAGAGAAATTCAGTTATAACCAAGTCACAGAGATATTGTCAAAGCCCAAGAAAGTACACAAGCATATGGTAAGGGGGAGTTTTGACTCTAAGAAGTTTTTGAACATGATAAGTATTTTTGGTCAGTAATGCCAAAGGGGGAGATTGATGACCTTATGGAAAGACATATTGTCAATTAATGCCAAAACACTTATTCATCATAGTGTTGACCGAGCCACCAGTGCAATCTGAGCAGTTACTATGTAACCCGAGCAGTGGTAGTGTCGACCGAGAAGATAGTGGTAATCATTATTACCCAAGTGAATAGAGTAACCCAAGTGACAGAGTTTAGTATGTTTCCCGAGTGACAGCATAATGCTTGAATTCCTATGTATTTCCAGAATGGATTACTGGACCGGAGTGATAGTTTAGGGCTGACTTAGCTTATATTGTTAGATGTTAATTTATCTTATGGAAGCTGACTTATAGTTGCATTTTGTTTGGATAAGGTATAAATATAAAGTATTTTGTTTATTCGAATAGAGAGTGAATATATGAATTGAAGCATGTATGCAAATATGAAGAGACAGATTATTTAAGAGGCTAAAACAGTATAAGCAACAACAGAGACTCATCCATCACAGTCAGGTGATTATTTTATATCATTGGATCTTATTCAGCAAATGAGATTTGCATTGAAGATCATATATTGGTTCATCCTAACAGGTGCATCAACAAAATCCTCTAACAAGGTAGACCTAACAGTCCTTTATAAATCTCCTAACAAATTTTCATTAATTGATTGTATTGTATTAAATCCTTTCACAAGGTGGACCCAATAATCCTTATTTCTCCTAACAGGGCAGGCCATCATAAGTGGTCAATTGTAAGCTTTAAAAGGATAAATTTATACTACAATAATAAATCTTGTGGGGGCCATCCCCACCCCAGTTTCACTTTCTATTTGGAAGGTTTCTAGGTAATCAAATATTGTGTCAACTATTGTGGATGTTTTATTGCTTTTCATTTCATGTATGCAATCAGATTAGATAATCTAATATTGGATTAAAAGGATTAAGTTTTATTGGTTCCTGATTCAGCCCCCCCCCCCCCCCCCCCCCTCTCAGTCACATTGACTCGACATATTTCCAACACATGGTAGTCTCAAGGGTGTCAAAGTTGCATGCACTATCCTCCCTTCCATTCTCCAACATTTTTTGATGATACTATCATGTTTAGAATGACATCAATAGGGGAGGCCAAAAGATGGAAAACTTGCTTGAACCATTATGCCATGGTCTCATAGTAATGTATTAATTATGAGAAAAGTAGTGTCTACTTCTTTAATAGTGTGGAGTGGTTGAGAGGAAAAATTCAAAATAGTTTGAGTTGTTAAAGTGTTGTTCTTCCTAGGGTTTACCTAGGGATCCTCCTTACTCCAAAGGATGTCATCCCTATCTTATGGAACTCTATCCAAAAGAGACTAAAAATTAAATTAGCTAGATGTAAGTCTAAACTCCTTAGTAATGCTAGAAAGTAATGAGTATTGGATACTTCTCTATAGGGAAAGCTTGTGTACTTTATCTCTTTATTAAAAATATCCTTGAATTGGCTGATAAACTTGTAAAATATTCAAAGGAAATGTCTATGGATTAGGATTGAAGGGAAGAAAAGACTTGCTCTGGTTAGTTGGGATAATGCTTATCTCCCTAAGATTTTTAAAGGATTGGGAAAAAGTAAAATGAACCATCTTAATAGAGCTCTACTAGCTAAGATGGGTTGGAACCTTTCTCTAAATAATATAAAATGGGGTACTATTATGGGTGCCAAATACCTTAATTATGAAAAATTCTACAAGGTTTTGTCTACTTATGGCTATTCAAGTAGATCTTAGACACAAAACAATATCCTTAAGACCCGTAGATTAATTTCTATAAGTCACAAATGGTAGGTGGGGAATGGTCAACTTATTTTCTTTTGGGAGGATAGACGATTGTTAGATTGATCTCTTTCTACATGCTCCATCTATAAAGATCTCCAAGACTAGACTAAAACATTTTTTGGAGAAATGCTCTTAGATTACATGTTACCTAATAATTCATGGGAGGATGTGAATCTGCGCTGCCAAAACCAGGCTCACTTATTATGGAAGACTTCTATATTACAACAACTTCTTCAATAAATGAAGCTCCCCATATTCCCCAAGGAAGACATATTTGACTGGACTAATAACCCTAAAGGGAATTTCTTTGTCAAATCAGCTTACAAACTATTTTTAAAAGTGGATAACAATAGTGGACTATGGGGAAAATTATGGAACACTCAACTTCTTCCTAAATCAACTTTTTTTAGTGGGTTGTGATGCACAATAAAATCCTAGTGCAGGATAATCTCACCAAGCATGATTTCTAGTTTCCTAATATATGTGTAAATTATGTAAATAATAGAAAGAAATGATCCCTCATATTCTTCTACATTTCCCCTTTGCTCATAAGGTGTGGGGCATGTCATGTATAAGCACCAAATAAATTCGAGCAAGAAAAATCCTACCCGACCATCTATGATTGGATCTCACCATCTCACCATCCCCTTATTAGGGAACTATGGAACCAAACACCTCCTCAACTTTTTTGGAACCTTTGTAAATAAAGGAATAATTAGATATTTAGAGAGAAAGAAAAGATCTCAAAGAACGTGTTTTTGATCTTCTTAGAGGTCCTCTAGGACAATTTCTCTATTTCTTGTTGTGCATGCCCATCTTATTGTTGAAACTAATGTAGCAAACACAACTTAGAGGGTGGAGGTGAATCAGTTGTGACCAAAAACTCAAGACCTTTAACTAGATTTCCAAATTAATCTCAATTCAGAATGATAAGCATGAATAGAGGAACATAATACAGTAATCAACACATAACAATAATATTTTTGACGTAGAAACCTAGTTAAGGGAAAAACCATGGTGGGGATTGAACCCACAAGATGAATGTACTTTGTTAAAAGCACTATACCCTATTAAGAGTATTACAAATGGGAATTCACATGCAGTCAAACATACTCGCTAGAGCTCACTACTCAATTACAACAAGGGCTTCAACCCAAAAGATGGCACACTTCCTTACAACAATCTTTAATTAAAAATCATAAAGGACATACTATCCAAACTCACAAACTGACAAACAACATATCTGATATGGAAAAATATTTCCAATGAATTAAATCAAATCTCTACCTCAATTCTAGATTCCACTCATGCGTCTTCTCTTCAACATCGCATACCCTCTTCCACTATTTTCACACATTTGCAATAAAAAATGATTACATCTTTATATACATTACATCAATTCATCTCAACTAGGTCGGCTAGGGACCTAATTACAAAATATTAATTCAATACAACTCGATATGCAATGTGATCCATTGAATATCAGCTAAGACATAACAATAATCAATAAAAACATCCTTGAACACACTCCAAATCCATAAATTATGCCACGATCCTTTGCAACACGCTACACCACCATGTTGACCAAGAACAATAAGAACATCAACATGCCACATGAAAATGTTCAATTCAGAACACATAATCCAACATGATCTAGAAACATGAATAGGACACGATCAAGAAACATCATCAAGCAACATGATATACCATGACATCAACAGGAACAACTCTGTCTCATAAATCATACTCATCTCTCCACTGTTCATTGAGAACACTAATCAAAAACCAGTTCCATAAAATAAAAATATCTTGCCAGCATCCTAATCATGAACCACTCGAGCTGAGAACACACATCCATTTCCTAAACTCACCACTAGGTTATCAACAAAGAATATTTCATAACCAATTCAATAATTGAAATAATGTCTCACCTGAATAACCAAAATACCATTTTCAGATAAATCCTTCAAAGCTCACTCAAATCATCATGTGAAACTTTGTAAGTTGACATAGATCAACTACAAACATCAATGAAACTCTGTATACCCTTGCAGCATCTGATATTCAATATAGTAGTCGTACCACTGAAATTATCTCGCTGAACATCTCAGGAACATTATCACCAAAAGTAAGAATATGTTGACAACAATGAATAAATATTAATGTCAACACATATATGCACAATCTAAACAATATATCAAAAATATCCCACTTTGGCATTGATGGAAATATATGATGTGAAAAATAAAATCAATGCACAAAGAAACAATATCAACAGTACTACCAACAATATCCATAATTTGATATACTTGTTTTACCATCTCTCCCTGATAGTTTCATACTTGTTTTTCACATGAATATCTCTCCCCCTTTGGCATCAATGACAAAGGCACATGTATGCACTAAGTCATAAATGTTAGAATACAAAGAATGCATAAGCCAAGATCACCTACAACAAAATACATGTCACAAAGGCAAATAATGGAGACTAAACTTACATAGATCTGAAAGATGAAAATATTCATTTAGAGAGATAAAATGAGGGAATTACAAAAGAATTGATAATTACAAAGTGATCAATCCTTATAAAGGAGATCAAAACTCTAAGAAGGGTGGAGAAACCTAGGTTGCATGAATAATTAATAAAAGAATTAATTATTGCATTCCTAAACTTTAGCTTAAGTGAACTAGAGATAAAAAGATGACTTAATAATTAAACCAATAATGATTTAATTAATAAGTGAAAATGTGACTTAATAATCAAATCAATAATGATTTAATTAATAAGTGAAAATACCTTTTTACTCTAACACCCCCCTTAATATAAACTTATGGAGAAGCTAAAAACCTAGAAACAACTACTGAAAGCAGGAAATGGGTCCCAACAACAAGGCCTGATCAAGTACCCAAGAACAAATAATCTCTGTAGAGAGGAGAAATATAGAAAACCACATGGGAAAAGCTCTACTCCAAAAATAGATGAAGCCTAGCGAAGGACTAAAGAAGCCTCCAAACTAGAGAATGTCCCCAAAAATAGGAACAATGATCAAGTAGAGAAGATTGTAATATGCATGAGTGCCATAAAATGACACTGCTCAAATTAGGATGGAAAACAAGGCAACCATCAAAACTCAAATATACAGATGGAAAAAATACCAAAGTTTGAAGAGATGATCAAAATAAGAACATGTAGAACACATCTGAAGCATGAAGTTGCAAACACTATCAAAGAACTGTTGTAATATATATGAGTGCTTGTTAGTACTTTTTCTTGTGGAATCTGTATAAGCATCAATGCTTGACTCTATGACTCCCAACTTCTGATTCATGCAAGTAAAAATACTAACTAATGAGGATTTGATCCTCCTTCTACTTTGAGCTCCATATCCCCAGGCGGGTGTACCTCTTGAATTATTGCTTTCCAATAAATTAGACAGTGGATTTAGGTTTCTCACAATGATTTACTAATAGATTTTTTTGCAAATGATGTAGAGCTTCAAAAGCCAATCCATAATTTTGACAAGAGTAAATAACGCTTTAGAAAAATGGCCAATGTGATAAGGATATTCATCCTTCTTCTCTTCAAGTTTAAAACTCAGGTAGGCTAACCTAGAGGATTCAGTTATTCATTGAATCACCAAAAATATTTGTACTATTCAATACAGCTCCTAAAAATCCATGCTCTTAAATAGGAATTGAAAGATTATTCAGATTTAATTGATTGATGATGAAAGAAACTAGACCAAAAAAGACCAGTGCCTTATCTATTGGGAAACATAGTCAAATAAACATACATCCACAAAAAATGGGTCTAACTCCAAACAGACAAAAACCAAGTGAAGTGCCTTACAAATCACTCTTTTCACTCCAACACCTGGACATCAAATTCATGCGCAAACCTTGAACTCTCATAAGTTGTCTCTAAGATTTACTCCCTCCTTGAAAGAAACTCAAAAATACAGCTCACGGCTACCTTATAACCAGTGCATTAAAATGCCTTATAGATTAACACACAAGATTTCAAGACAAGACACAAAGACATCAAAAATTATTGAACAAGGATTCCATTGTTCTTCATTAAATTGCTATCTGATTCTGCATATTTACAAGACAAATAGCTCAGAGAGACAAGACTCCAAAATTAGGAAACTGCCCAATAGTATTAATTTCAACATCCTTCTACAATAGAGAAGAAGAAAGATATAGAGAAGAGGAAAGCCAAAATTAACCCTAACTGACACATGTTTGTTTCCACACAAATATCTTCTCCTCCAAAGAAATCTGATCTCCTTCGGCAACCGCCTCTTCTTTGCAATCATTATCCTCAACAAATTTGATTCCAAGCCATGTTTAAAATCTGATTTCATTCTCTGAAAATATCTTCCATGAATGCTTCTCTTCCAAGCTTTGAAATATTAAATATTTCACAAAACTATATAATACTTTGATGTTTTAACTTACAAGCTACTTTATTTTTTGCATTTTATATACTTTTCCATGCACTTTTTCTTTAATTTTCCTTTTAATATTTATGCAGACTATAGTCCCTTTAAATCTTTTACCTTTTAAATTTGCATATTTCCCTATCTTGGAATTTCTTTTTTTATTCATATACTTCCACAGAACTCACCAAAATTTGTCACTTTTCATGTGTTGGTTCACTGCCCTTTAAATAGTGTGAGAACTCTTCTCTAACCATGGTCTATATGGAGATCAGGAGATAAGATAGTCTCTAATTCTCTGAATGTTTTCCTTAACTCATGGTTTATTTGTAGATTTGGAGATAAACCTTAGTCTCTGAGTCTTAGAATAAACTCAACCTTAACCTTTCTTTAACCTTGGGTTCATCTAGGCTAGTGTATCTCTAAATTTATGAAACTTTCTCTTAATCCTGAGTTTGTTCTAAGATTGCACGTAGGCCCTTGATCTTGATCTCAATCAGATAGTTGGGCTTAATATCAGAGTAAATTGGCCTTAATTGTTTCCATCTAGCAACCTAGCGCACGGTTAGTTGACCTCTATCTCTAAATCTCTAATTTTTTGGGCTAACCACAATTTTATTGTGAGATCTTGCAACTGCACTATCTCTGAATCTTGAAATCATTTACCACTAACTGCCAGCATCTAGCGACCTCGCGTAGCGGTTAGTTGACTGTTGGTCGCAGAATCTTGCAATATTTTTCCTAACTATAGTTTCATCTCGTGACTTCATGCCTAGTTGCCACGTGTCCACCATGTCACCCTCTATCTGGCCTCTTGCATGACTGTGTGATCTGACAAGGCACACTGGTGATGTCAATGCACAATCGCGCCCCTAACACAACCTCATGTCAACTCCATCCTTGTCACCACTTGTGCGCCACTTGTCTGCTAGCTCACCGCCAAAATTTAATATCGGCTAGCTGGGCATGTTTCCCAAGGCACCACCTGTGCATGTTTGGAGAGCCTCCTTCTCATCTTCACATTACACTATGTTTGTGTTTTGGCCTATAAACATCGGTGAAGTCCTCAACCCCACCAATGTGGGATTAAACCTTTTCCATTTTTAAATATTTTAAGTATTTTGTGCCAAAAAATTGGGACCCACAACCTCCTACATGTCACTTTCCAAGGGGCACACTAACGGGCCTCTTGGCTATTTCTTTACATTACATAAAGTACAAACATATATGAACACTTGAAATATCCACAACCCCACACATGTGGGATAAATAATTTACATGTTTTCTACATGTTTAGTTCTCCATAATGTATGTGTAGCCTCCATTTGGAACTCCATTCTGCATGCATATCTCCTTTATGCATTTTATTTACCATGTGTAGGCTTCTGGTCTTCCAGCACAACATCTTCATTATATTACACAGTGCTCTCCTCATTTTGTGCATTTTGTAATTGGTTTAAAAAACAAAACCATATGCTGGCTTTGTGTTAATTTGTACACCTTCCCTGTGCATTATAATGAAATTTTCAAACCCCTCCTTGATGCTCTACGCAGGCCCTTCCCACTTCTAACACAATCTTCTAACAACCTCCATGCAACTCCTTCCTTGTGTGTGCTTCCCTTTTAATTGCTTGTGCAGCCTGCCAATATCATTTTCTTTCGCAATCTATTATGTTTGCTTCATGGCATAGACTTTAGGCATTGTTTTCTGTGTTGTACATCTGTTAGACTCGCATTGGCTTATACATGCCACTTACATCGGCTTTGGGTTTTAATAAAAATTATTCCTTCATGCGCAGCATGGGGTCTCTTTGGTGTTGCGTAGGCTCTCATTTGCATATGTGGCAACACCTCCATGCCAAACTCTACATCCTCTTCCAAAAACATATGGCTTGAATGTGGTTGAAATATTGTTTATAAAAACATTGCACAAGCTATTTTTCAAACTCCTCCTTATCTAGGCTACTCCTCTCAGCTAAACATATGCAGACTTTTATTTTACACCATGTGTGGCATCTCCATTTCCAGCACATTCTGCTATCTTGTGTACTGCGTAGGTATCAATTAGGCATTTTCCATGGAAATGTTTTGGAGTTTCTTTCTCCATTGTGGTTCCCAATGTCCATCATAATTCCTCCACATTCCAATTCTCAAAGGCATACGAGCATTTAAAATATGGCATTCTTGTTTCATGTGATTTGATATTTGAAATTTCATTTTAGCATTTCCATCTGGGATAAGAAAGGAACCTTCTTGTAGATGTCATTTTTCATGATAATTTTCTTCAAATTCATGTTTTGGGCACCATGATCCATCCAGTCTGAATTCAAATTTTGTAACATCCTGAGGATAGCCTTTCATTTCAGATGTAATGCGGCTAAAATATTAATCTATTACAATTTCTTCTAATGAGTAATTCTTGAGACATATAGGGAACTACCACTTTCTTGTGTGCTCATTGAGTTTTATAAATGTTTGAAGGTCAAAAAAACCCATATTCTCACAAGATTTGATCCTCCCTTTTATACTGATGTAGCTTGGATGAGCATTGGCACTTTCTGCAATCTGATCCAACAATAGCAATCGGTCTTTGGAAGGGGCATAAAAAACTAATCATAAAGCCTCCTATAATCATGCAATTTGGAACATACACTCATCTAAAACATGTGAACATAGGAACCAAATGGATTCACAAGATACCCATAGATCAATAAGCTAATGATGCACAAAATCACCTACGTTTGACTTGTTTTGCAGGCGCAAATTCAAAACATAAAATATTGCATTTCATATTGATTTAGTAAAAATAATAAATGGATTCCTAGGGTCCTAAAGTTTTGCGCCTAAGTTTATTAGAATGTTGTGAGTGTGGATCAACCACTAGCTTGATATAGATATCAACTGGTCACAAATTTTGCACCTCTGAGAAAGACTATTCTGAAACTTTCTAAAATGGAGATACAAATACACAGAAAACTGACTTTGGTTTTACCTTTGCACAAATATCAAACCATGTCTCAAAGCTCAACCACTAATCCTTGTAGAATACTTTCATATATGGAGTATAGGGAAACAACTCTCATCTCAAAAAAATCATCCGGTAACAAGTTACCATCCTTTGAAAGTGACAATTCTGCAAAATTAATTGTCTAGCACTAGAAATCTGCATAAAACATCTTCAGATTTTATTTCAAAAACTTATCAGATGAGACCCTCACAATCTGGAACCTTGAACATAGATTCACTTTCACACAAGGAATATGAATCTTCAATCAACTTCTTTCGATGATCATCTGATCAATCGGCATTGCTTCTCAAAGTCATCCATTTAACAACTTTGTGAACTCAACTCGGTGAAAGTGCAGAAATTGGATATGGAATGGGGTGGGAAAAGTGATCAACTGGATTGACCATAGTCTGAAACTCTTCAGAGAAGTTCACTTCCATGTTTAAAATGCAGGGGAACTTTCAAATCTTTATGTTCTTGCACCAGGTAAAAATTGCAAGACCTCAAAGTAGGCTACTTAGAATTCTGCATTTTCACATTCTGAGAAACTGAATAAAATGCAAACAGAATGGCTTTGGAAAACTCATAGAATAAAATCATAGGGGTCTAAAAATGTACATGAGGACTCAATTTCATGCGTACAACATACTGGAATAATCCTCAAGTCACAAATATCAACTGGACTTCAGATATAAACCATTGAAGTGGGTCGCTTAGGAAATTCTCAACAAGTGCAAAGTGCAAATTTGTGTAAACACCTGCAAATGGAAACCTCCAAAACATGTCAAAATTGAAAACTGAGAGTCAAAACCCACTACATTTTTTGAATGATAGGTGATGCACATGTCCCACAAGTGGTTTCTCACAAAAAATTCAGATCCCTTTTTACTTGCATCCAAACTTGGCTTCTTACAAAAATTCTTTTAGGGGCAATAAATTTGCTTTAGAGGAAATTTCAGAATACTCACTCTAAAACTAACCCAAAATTTTAGAGTTCCAATAGTACCCTCAAATGAAACAACTCAAATCAGGATGGAAAACAAGGCAAATATCGAAACTCAAAGATACAGATGGAAAAAAAACACCAAGTCTAAAGCCTCCAAAATAGGAATGAAAGAAGAGTGTCCATATGGTAAATGATCCATCTCACTGAAATTCATAGGTACTAGCCATTGCATTTGCCTAGTATATAGGAAAAAAAAACTAAAAACATAGCTCACTCCATCGAACCAAGGAAGCATATAGAACCAACAGGAAATACCCCCCATAATGCTGACTAGGGAGAGGTATAACAGATACACTGAGAGACTGCCAAGAATAACTACATGATGAAGAACGTACAAGCACAAATAAAGTATGACATCAAGGAAGATCATTTTATGACACACATGAGGTTAATATCATGGAAGGAACACTCGACAAAGGTACAACAAACTCCCCATGCCACTTTATAATATAGTGCGATTACAATCAGGCACAAAATCTGTGGGATCCCAAGCATGCATGATGGCACTTTATCTTAGTGTGTTTGCATAAAAAAAATGCTACAAAAAAATATGTATACAATATCCAAGAATGACTAAAAATATAGCTCACTCCAGTCATCCCATGGATAGGAAACGATCCCAAGACCTGAAACATCCAAGATATCCACCAAAATGTAAAAATGCAAAAAATTGAATAAAATATACCTAGAGCAGATTCTGGTAATGCTACCCATACAAGAAGAAGGAGAACAAAACCAACTTTCTGACGACATGCGGAAGTTGAAAAATGGAGTCCAGAGAAGCAAGATATGGTGACTAGAGTGAAAAATGAAACCCTGACTTTGACTGGAAAAAAAATCCTACAAGACAGAAAAATCAGAAAACCAAACCTAGAAAATTAGGTCAGGCTCGGAACTAGCTTTTCGATGATATCTCGTTTGGAAAAAAATGTCTCTATTTGCTCAAGTTATGAGAAAAAAAATGACATGAGGTCAAACTGGCAGAGGTACCAAAAAAAAATTGTCCTCTACCTCGAAAATTGTGCATTTTTTTGTCCACTGCCTTAATTTTTGTGCTGAAAAATGGGCACATACAAAAATTTATTTTTGCCTCAGATGGCAACTTTATCCAAATTAGACATGCCTTATATGGAAATAGGGGTTTTTGCACATTTTGAGCACATCCGTGAGGTCGGTTTGTGCCCAAAGTGCTCCAAATAAAAAATCCCCTCCAGATCCACACAAATATACCTTAATTTCTATGCGTCAGATGGCAAATTTGTCCAAATTGGATGTGCCTTATATGGAAATAGGGGTTTTTGGGCATTTTGAGCACATACGTGAGGTCAGTTTGTGCCCAAAGTGCTCCAAATAAAAAATCCTCTCCAGATCCACATAAATAAATCTAAAAATTTGAAAACCTTTACGCTCCAGAAAATCTTCAAAAAAACCTAAGAACAGGTTGCTCCAGCAAGGCTCTGATACCATGTTAGAATTTAAAGAATTCATAATCCAAAATCACCTATAGCAAAATACCTATCACAAAGGCAGAGAACGGAGACAAAACTCACATAGATCTTAAAGATGAAAATATTCATTCAAAGAGAGAAAATGAAGGAATTACAAAAGAATTGATAATTACAAAGTGATCAATCCTAATAAAATAGATCAAAAGCCTAAGAAGGGTGGAGAAACCTATGTTGCATGAATAATTAATTATTGCATGCCTAAAGTTTAGCTTAAGTGAACTAGAGATAAAAATGTGACTTAATAATTAAACCAATAATGATTTAATTAATAAGTAAAAATGTGACTTAATATAATTAAATCAATAATGATTTAATTAATAAGTGAAAATATCTTTTTACTCTAACAATAGAGGTAAAAAAGCTAAACAAACATCTCTCCCCAAAAATTTTAAAAATACCTACTACTAACCATTAACCACTTAACTACTACTCCCCCTAAGGAGTAGCCACCAAAAACATCAATCTAGATTAATGATACTTTGTAAGCACACTGGAGTGATGCATCTCAATGCATATCTAGCTCTGATTAGGAGGGGTAATCACATCTAGCTTACCTTGGAGATACTCAAAAGTATCCTTTGGCACGAGCTTCTTGAAAATATTTGCAATTTGCTCTTTTGTAGACACATACTCCAATCTGACTTCTTTCTCATTGACTTTGTCTCTCAATAAATGATATTTAATAGAAATATGCTTTGTCTTTGAATGCAACACATGGTTCTTTGAAATATTGATAGCACTTGAATTGTCACAATGAATAGTAATGTTAGAATAACTGAGGGGGGGGGGGGGTGAATCAGTGGCCTAAAAAATATTTCAATAAATTAATCCAAAAACTTATTACCACAATTATAAGCCTCTATTTATCTTCATTCCTACAAGATGAATGCCTTGAATTAATCTCAACAAATAACTACTACTCAGAGTTCACTGTTGAACATTACTCTTATTGTTTACCGATTAGCGGTCTTTTATTTACCAAAATGCAGTAAATAACTTAGTGTATACCGATCAATCGAGATTAGTTATGTGTAATGCAAAACACTAAAGTAATGAATCATAAACACATTGACACATGGATTTTTAACATGGAAACCCTGTTAGGGGAAAAACCACTTGGGATCGGTAACCCAAAATTTTCACTCTTCTGAAGTGAGCTCAATGAAGAGAAAACCCTATTAAAGGTTACAAACACATTGTTAGGTGTGACCTTGTTAGAGGATTTAAATAGAATAGTTTGTCACTTGATATCTGGCATCTCTATACTACCTTTTATGACCAAACCCAGTGTAGTTTCTCAAATGGTATCTGACATATCATGCTATCTTCATGACCAAACCTTTTGATACTCCTTGGGATGTATCTCAATATAGAAAGGATTGTTAAGTCCTGCTCGGTTAAGAGACTTTCTGTTCCAATGGTTAAATTGAAACAGTAAATGATTTGTTCACATATACAACTATACTTTGTAGATTTTTAGATCTATTGTAAGCTCATAATACCTTTCTGATCAATGTCTCCTTTCATTACCTTCTCTCCACTTCTTTCTGATCGGTGATGTTGTGCTTCTCTGTTGCTCGGTGTCCGTAGAATTAGCTATGTTCTTTAGCTTGATTAATCAGGGCTGTATGAAGTTGTTCTTCACCAGTTTCTCTTCAGCATCTTCTTTCTCTATTCACCCCTCATTTATAATGAATTATCTTGTCTCTTTATAGACATAACTTCACTGTTTCTCAGTTCTTGACTTTCTTGTTCTTGGCATGATCCGCAATTCTAGCCAATCTTTATTTAAAGCTTTACTTTAGTTTTATCCTATAGATTTCTCTTTGACAACTGGAATAAAATAGCTTTAAATATTTAACTAATCTCTGGCTTTAACTTGTCAATGAAAACAATATTAACAACCAATTAACTCCTTTAGCTCTTGCCAACTAAGTCTTTTGTCATTTTTGAGCTTCGGTTCTTTTCAGTGTTTTAACTCTTTGTTAGCTTCAGTCAACACTTCATTGCTCCTCGGGCATCTCCGTCGGGGTTTCTGTTCATCGGGCATCACTGTGAAGTTTTCCTCATCGGTAATGCTTGCTCGGGTTTCTTTCTTAGGTATCACTGTGACTTTCTTCTCAGGGTTCTTTGTCTGTTTGGGTGCACTGTCCATTGGTGTTTGTAGTAATTTAGTGAATACTGATCTTCTATGCATTACTAAAAGCATAACCTTAATCTTTCTGGTTCTCTGAAGTCTTTAACACTTTGTATATAACCAATCAGATTATTTCAAGTTGACATCAATGACAATACAATACATTAACTGATTTAATGTCTTGCATTAACATTTTGTAGCTTGGTGATCATCAACTTAGCATCTTCAATCATTCAATCAGTTATAGTTCATCAATCTCTCCCTTTGGCATTAATGGAAACACACTACATTATCACACTATATTATTACTAATACAATATGAAATATATCAGTTGTAGTTCATCCATCTACCAATTTTGTTATTCTATAAACAATACAAATGTCTAGTTCTCAGTAAGCTCATATAGCTTAGATTTGTTTCTTGCAGAGTGCTCTCTTCGATCATCAATCCCTTCACTAGATAGATGTAGCAGATTTTGATTCTATCTTTGATGTTGTCTCTCCCTTTGACTATTCCTCTCCTTGATCATCTCTTTTTCCTTTGATAGCAATATAGATATATTCTCTCCCTTTTGATATTCTCTCCCTTACAGGTTACATATCTCCCTTAGGATATCTTCTCTCCCTTTGATGGATATTTATTATGTTTATATAATCTCTCTCCTTTTGATAATGATAATCTCTCCCTTTGACAACAATGCCAAAGTAAACTTTGATCATGCCAAAGTTATATCCTTTCATTTTTTTATAATATACTCCTTGAATTTCCCTATCCATCATCAATACAGTGACTCTGGTGTTCGGTGTATATGTGTACCTTGTTGTATACATATGTATCATTTTTAGTCCATCTCTTTACTTGCATCAACATGAAAGATCTTCTGTTTGTGTGTAGGCTGGTGCAGCCTCCTAGTCAGCTTACAGACCAGTAGACAAAGGTTGGACCCCTAGTTTGTTTCTCAGGTACTCAAATGTATCTTTAGGCAATGGCTTTGTGAATATTTCAGCTAATTGTTCCTTTAATTGAACATATTCTAGTATCACCTTTGTTTCTTGCACTTGTTCTCTTAAGTAATGATACTTGATTGCAATATGCTTTGTCTTAGCATGCATGAATGGATTCTTATAAATGTTAATTGCACTGGTATTATCACAATAGATAATCACTGGTTCAATAATTTTCATATTCATACCTTCCAGTAATTGTTTGATCCATGCAATGTTAGAGAAGTTTGCAACATCAACCACATATTGTGCTTCTACAGTAGACTGTGAGATGCATCCTTGCTTCTTACTGATCCATGTGACAAGTTTGTCACCCATGAAGAATGCTCATCCAATTGTGCTCTTTCGGTCATCTAAGTTTCCATCCCAATCAGCATTTGTATAGACTTGAAGCTCAAATTTTCCTTATCTTTTATACCATAAGCCATAGTTTTTGGTGTTCTTTAGATATCTCAGAATTCTCTTGATAATATTCATGTGTGATTCTTTGGGATTAGGAAAGAATATTGCAACTATTCCAACTACATGTGCTATATCTGGTCTAGTATGAACAACATACATTAGTTTGCCAATCATTGATCTATACAAAGTCTGATTTACCTCATTTGATTGGTCTTCTTTTTTCATCTTACATCTAGTTTCCATAGGTGTTCCAACTGGCTTGGAATCTTCCATCTTGAATATCGTCAACACTTCCTTGATGTATTTGGATTGTGTGATATATATGTCTGCATCTTGCTGAAGAATCTATAGACCAAGAAATAATTTGACCTCCCCAAACATCGACATCTCAAATTGTTTTCTCATTTCATTGGAAAAGTATTTACATAACATAACATTACCCCCAAATATGATATCATCAACAAATATTTTAGCAATCAAAATATTACCATTTGTATCTTATTTTAAATATAGATTGCTATTTTCACTTGTTCTTACAAATTCAATGCTTATGAGATAGGAGTGAAGTCTTTCATACCAGGCTCTAGGTGCTTGTTTCAATCCATACAAGGCTTTGTGTAGTCTACATACCATGTTCTTCCTATCTGGATCAACAAACCCTTCTGGTTGTTCAATGTATACCTCTTCTCTAGTATTCCATCTAGGAATGCAGATTTGACATCCATCTGGTATACCTTGAATGCTTTGAATGCAACATAAGAAAGTAATATTCTTACTCCTTCTAGTCTAGCAACAGGTGAAAAATTTTCACCATAGTCAATACCTTCTTCTTGTACATGCCCCTTACATACTAATCTTGATTTGTTTCTTGTGACTTCTCCATTCTCATTCAACTTGTTTCTGAATATCCATTTGGTACCGATGACATTTTTGTCATCTGGTCTTGGTACTAATGTCCATGTACTTTTCTTCTCAATCTATTCTATTTCTTCATTCATAGCACTGACCCATTCTTCTTTTTTGAGTGCAGTATTAATAGATTTAGGCTCAAAATCACAAATTAAACATCTAGTGTTTAGTGACTTACTTCTTGTTATCACTCCATCCTTCTTTTCTCCTATGATATGATTATGTGGATGATGTCTTTGGACATACTTGGAAATTATCATTTCAACTCTTTTTTCATCATTCTGATCATCATCTTGACCTTCATTCTAATCTCCATCACTTGAAACACCATTTTCTTGATTTTTGGTATTTGCAGCCTGATGCTTGGGTGCAATGTTATGTTTCTTAGGAGTGATACACTATTTCTTGGGTAGAGTGTCAGGTTCTTCAGTATAAACAAACCTGTTGTATTCTTCTAGTTCTTTTCTTCTTTCCTTATCATTTTTCTCTACATATTCATCTATTCTGATATTTGCACTTTCAATGATTTTGTTAGAGGACTTGTTAAGACATTTATAAGCCTTGCTCTTGGTGGAATACCCTAGAAATATTTCTTCATCACTTTTGGAGTCAAGCTTTCCATTTCTGTCATATTTCAAAATATAACATTGACTACCAAAGATTTTGAAGTAACTTACATTGGTTATGTATCTATACCATAGCTCATAGGGTCTCTTTATGGTGTCTTTCTTCAATTGTACTTTGTTCAATGTGTAGACATCAGTACTGACAGCTTCCCTTAGAATGTTTGACTGATGCTTTTATCTATCATCAGTGTTCTTGCACAATCAACAATAAATATGTTTCTCCTTTTAGCAATCCCATTTTATTGTGGTGTTCTTGGTGTAGAACCATGTCTTTTAATTCCATGCTCATTGCAATAGTTAGTGAATTCATCAGAAACAAATTCTCCTCCTCTATCTGATCTTAAGCATTTCAATTCCTTACCACTTTTTATTTCTACCATAGCGTTATACCATTTAAACATCTTGAATGGTTCTGATTTTTCTTTTAGAAACATAACTGTCATCATTCTAGAATAATCATCAACAAAGAGAATTAAATATCTATCACCATAGTAACTCTTTGTTCTCATGGGTCCACATAGATCAGTATGGACTAATTCTAGAATAGCATTAGCTGTATGGGATTTTCTCTTGAAACTAGACTTTTTCATCTTACCTTTTTGACAATTCTTACACATGATATGCTTAGGCTTTGACATGCTAGGTAAGCCTCTTACTTTCCTTTTATTTTTTATCTTATCATGTTGTCAAAATTCACATGACATAATCTTTTATACCACAACCATATGTCTTCATTTCTAGCCATCAAACAAGTGGTGTTAATATCATAAAGATAGAATAGATTACCTTTTTTTGTTCACTAGTTCCGATCAACCTTTCTGATTCATTGAAGATCTTTTCCTTTTTGTTCTCAAATGCTACTCGGTGACCTGTGTTATTCAGATATGAAACAATCAATAGATTATAGTTAATTCCTTTTACCCAGTATGTGTTTTCACATTTGATCAGTTTATTCAACATTATAGTTCCTTTACCTTCAACTAGACAAGGTGTGTCATTACCTATTCTTACTGATCCACCATTATAGTACTCAAAAGTTTCAAACTTTTGTTTATCACCGGTCATGTGGTGAGTGCAGCCACTATCTATAATCTAGATATCATTCTTGCTAACCTTAGATATGAGTACAATTTCTACATACCTTTCTTCTTCATCTGAATCATCCTTCATGACTACAAATACCATCTCAATGTCTTCATCATATTTGGTGTCAGTATCTCCATCTCTACTCTCACCTAGGTAACAAGCCTTCTTCCCTTTGTCCTTGTAGTCTTGGGTATCTCTTTTTTCAGATTGTTGGTTGCTTCGGTAATCTTTGTTGTCACTTCTATCAAACTTATTTTCATATGATTTGTCATTACTTCTATCATGTTTTCTTCTTTTAGTACATCTAGTAGCAAAGTGTCTGATCTCTTTACAATTAAAACATACAAGTGGTAATTTACCTTTGTATCTACCTTTTCCTCTCTGCAATCTTCTAGCCATTAGTGCTTCAATATCATCAAGATCTTGGTCATCACTATCACTTTCACTATCATTTCTAATAGTGTGTTTATGAATTGACTTACTTATTTTCAAATAAGATTTGAATACAGACTCAATAGATGGTAAGACATTGTTATCAAAGACATTCATCTCAAATGAAATTAGTCTACCAACCAAACTGTCTAGAGTGACATTATTGTTTGCTACTACTCTCATTTGTTGTATAGCAGATACTCTAATAGCATATACAGGTAGTAAGGTTCTTAGGATTTTACTTACCATTATCTCTCCTTCAAGTATGCCTCCAACTCCTCGGATAGCATTGACTACTTATTTTATTCTACAACTATAGTGAGTGATATTTTCTCCTTCTCTCATTCTTAGGTCATCAAATTTACCTCTTAAGCTCTCTGCCTTAGATCTTAGTACATTAGTATCTCCTCCATGTACTAGCTTCAATTTTTCCCACATTTTCTTTGCAGAGGTGCATGTTTTGACATCTTCAAATTAAGCATCGGAGAGTGAGGAAGCAAGTTCTATCATCATAGAATTATGCTCATGCTTTTCTCCTAATTGCTCAAGTGTGTGAGGTCCTATAGGCAACACATATTCAGTATCCAAGTATTCAGTAACATCATTTCCAATACCTGATAGGTGGAGTCTTCTCCTACTTTTCCATGATGCAAAGTTGTCCTTGTTCAACTTGGGCACATCTTGTTTTCTCATCTTGTGATCTTTTTCTTAGGTCTAGAAACCTTCCTTCTAAGAACACAAGATCTGATACCAATTTTTATAATAACTGAGAGGGGGTGAATTAGTGGCCTCAAAAATTCCAATAAATTAATCCAAAAACTTATTACCACAATTATAAGCCTCTCGTTATCTTCAGTCCTACAAGATGAATGCCTTGAATTAATCTCAACAAATAACTACTACTTGGAGTTCAATTTTAAACCTTATTCTTATTGTTTATCGATTAGCAGTCTTTTATTTACTGAAATGTAGTAGATAACTTAGTGTATACCGATCAATCCAAATTAGTTATGTGTAATGCAAAACACTAAAGTAATGAATCATAAACACATTGACACATGGATTTTTAACATGGAAACCTTGTTAGGGGAAAAGCCACTTGGGACCGGTAACCCAAAATTATCACTCTTCTAAAGTGAGCTCAGTGAAGAGCCAACCCTGATAAAGGTTACAAACACACTATTAGGTGTGACCTTGTTAGAGGATTTTAGTAGAATAGTTTGTCACTTGATATCTGGCATCTCTGTGCTACCTTTTATGACCAAACCCAGTGTAGTTTGTCAAATGGTATTTGGCATCTCATGCTATCTTCATGACCAAACCTTTTGATACTCCCTGGGATGTATCTCAATATAGAAAGGATTGTTAAGTCCTACTTGGTTAAGAGACTTTCTGATCCAATGGTTAAATTGAAACAGTAAATGATCTGTTCACATATACAACTATACTTTGCATATTTTCAAATCTATTGTAAGCTCATAATACCTTTCTAATCAATGTCTCCTTTCAATACCTTTTCTCCACTTCTTTCTACTCGGTGATGTTGTGCTTCTCTGTTGCTCGGTGTCTACAAAATTAGCTCTGTTCTTTAGCTTGATTGATCAGGACTATATGAATTTTTTCTTCACTAGTTTCTCTTTAGCATCTTCTTTCTCTATTCATCCCTCATTCATAATGAATTAGCTTGTCTCTTTATAGACATAAATTCATTGTTTCTCAATTCTTGACTTTCTTGTTCTTGGCGTGATCTGCAATTCTAGCCAATCTTTCTTTAAAGCTTTACGTTAGTTTTATCTCATAGATTTCTCTTTGACAACTAGAATAAAAGACCTTTAAATATTTCTCTTATCTCTGGCTTTAACTTGTCAATGAAAACAATATTAAAAACCAATTAACTCCTTCTTTAGCTCTTTCCAGCTAAGTCTTTTGTCATTTCTGAACTTAGTTATTTTCAGTGTTTTAACTCTTTGTTAGCTTTGGTAAACACTTCAATTCTCCTCAGACATCTCCATCGAGGTTGTCTGTCTATCGGGGTTGTCTGTTCATCAGGCATCACTGTGAAGTTTTTCTTATCGGTAATGCTTTCTCAGGTTTCTTTCTCGGGTATCACTGTGACTTTCTCCTCGGGGTTCTCTGTCCGTCGGGGTGCACTGGCCATCGATGTTTGTATTCATTTAGTGAAAACTCATCTTTATGCATTACTAAAAGAATAAAATTAATCTTTTCGGTTCTCTAAAGTCTTTGACACTTTGTATATAATCAATCAGATTGTATCAAGTTGACATCAATGACAATACAATACATTAACTGATTTAATGTCTTGCATTAAATTTTGGTAGCTTGGTGATCATCAACTTAACATCTTCAAACATTCAATCAGTTATAGTTCATCATGGTAATAGGCTCATCAATAGTCACTCTGATATCTTTCAAAATTTTCTTCATCCATATTGTTACCACATACTTTTCAAAAGAATGCATGAGTCAATTCTCTATCTTGAAGTCGAAGTTGAAGTTCTATCCAACTTCAACTTCAAGTTCATAAACCCGTTCATGTCATTCGGTCTTCAAAACCC
>MU224826.1:960472-1001623 GCA_018584345.1 Thuja plicata | reverse complement strand
TGTTAAGAGATTTTCACCTGATACAATGATTAGAATGTCTCAAGTATTGATCCTTCATTATGCACTCTGATGTTGATGACGGATCTCCTCTTTCCAGTACCTTCTATGATCTCATAATCTGATATAATCTTTACTCTACTGTTCACTGTGTTGTCACTCTGCTTGATCTCTGCTTCTTAACAAAATAACCCTCTGTGCATTCTACTTACAAAATGCAGTCACCACACTTCATCTTTTCTCTTTTCACACTTGCAAAATAGGGTTTAGAAGCAATCTAATATATCCGTTCAAGTCTGATAGCGAGATCTAGATCAACAATCAAGATCTAATACCCATACCTTGATGGTATTACAATTAATGTTCATGCATAGGATAAAACAATTAAATGCATAACTAACTCCGTAGAAGAATATTAAATGCATACATAAGTCAGCCCAAAAAGCTTATACAAGTCGGCCAGATCACTTATCCTCAAAGTTTGAATCATTCTAGACATGTATACAAAAACTGTTCTACTCGGCACTTGACTTCTCTGTCGCTCGGCACTTAACATCTCTGTATGCTACTTGGCTCAGCAGTGTAACTCAGCTCAGCAATGTAACTAGGCAAACTGAAAATCGCTCGACAATGTTGCTCGGCCTTGCATAGTTTTTGCTTGGCCACAGTGATAGCCAACTAAAACTGCCTAAGTGAATGACTAAGTGTTGGTCACTAATCATTAACATAACTTAGAGATTAACAGTTTGATCTTCTGATTATATTCAAATGTATGCACGTATGAGAAATCCTCTGTTATTTGATCCATTATGGATGTTCGATTGAGAGTCTATTGGTTCCTTCACTTAGAATGTTTTCTTATTTGATATTAATCCATGATCTTTGGTTGGTTCTTCCCTACTTTAACTCAACATGGTCTTTCACCTTATATATTAATGTCTATTGAAGAGACACAACTTTGGATGTTTCTTTCCCTAAGGAATGTACACAACTCCTTCATAAATCATTGTTATGCAATATCAATCTTTATTGAACAACCTTAGTTAATTTACTATTGTGCTTGTAAGTTAGTCCTCGTTATTTGTTCTCAATTATTGTTGTATATGATAATGGTTGTCTTCTTTGTTGGCTAGGCATATTCTAGAAAATTGAATTCTTATAACTAAGATGATTTTCTGAGTCATTGATTGGTTGCTTTAGAATTGTTAAGAATTTGATAGATTGTTGATCGTTGTCGCAATCTAAATTAAAGGGCTTGATTACTTCAGTTGATTGTTTGATTCATCCAAGGTGAATTTCTTCTTCTAAATGTTTCTCTAATAATGTTCTTATATGAAGTCACTTCCTATTCCTAATGATATATTTCTGCTATATCTATTCATTTTATACAACTCATTTATTCTATTTGTATTATGTATTTCTATTGTATATTTTTTTCTCCCTTTCCTCTCAAAACAAACCTCTATTTGTACAATCCATAATGCCCCTTCATCAAAGGGATGCAACCATTCCAGCTAATAAAGGTCGACCCTTTAATTAATATGAATGCAATCAACTGACACTAATGTAGGGCAAGCTAGGTCGAGCCTCATCAAAATATATTTAATTAAACCTAGCCATAAAATAAGTCGGCTAGGAAATTAGAAGAACTAAGTTGGTTAGTATAAATCGCTAGAAATTCTTCTTGTCTTTGGTCAACCTTTCATTAATTTCTTGTACCTAGGTATAAAATTATGGTCAATTTGTGGGGCATGGTGAAAATCCCAACTCCTTATTGAGGAAAGTGACAATGAGGATAAAGTTTTCCAAGACCGTAAAGAGGAAGAGAACAAGGGTGTGGGTGGATCTAAACCCCAGAGGTCTAACCGAATTGCAAGTCGTTCTTTGGAAAAAGGTAAAAAGAAGGTGGAAGTTGATGACAATGATGAAGATTATGGGGAGGAGGAGCATGTGGACTCTAAATATGATGATAAGTTAGAGAATTCGGGTAGTGATTAATCCAAGAATCACTCAAATAATACCAAGATGGTGTCTTTGGACCCGACCATCGATGCCATGAGTGTGTTGAGGACAACCACCATGCTAAGGAGACTAACACTTGTACCAATTGTCATGCCATTGATGTTGAGCTCGCTACCCTAGAGGTGGAGGTCTTAGACCTAGAAAATAAGATGGTGAGCCTTTCTCGGTTCATCTCGAGGGTGTTGCATAGGTCGGTCATCACACTCTATTTTCTATAGAAGAAGGTGATGGGAAACGATGCTCAAGATTATGGAAACTTAAGGATCTATTTAAATTCCTTACTAAGGACTAGGGTGGTCTATTGTCTTGGCCACTTGTTGGTTTTTTCCTGGCTTTTTAGTTTAAGTTGGAAAAACTCTAATACTTTATTCCATTTGGTTTTATATCTCTGAACTTCTTTCGATATTATGGATTGGTATATTGTTAATGCGTTGTTAATGGCTTGTTGAAGTTGTCTTTGGTTTGTTTTGTCTATAGGGTCAACACCCCTTGATAAGCTAGTTTTTAATATTAAAAACATATAAATTTCTATCATTATTAATTCTTAAAAATTTAAATAAACTTTCATATTATAACATTTAAAATAATAGATTTAAGAAGCATAAGATGCATAACAATCTTGAATGTTTAATTTGAAATTATAATATTTATCATTAAAAAAAATCATTACGTTGACATAATAGTATTAATATTAATGAGTAACAAGTATGCCAAAAATAACATTAATTAAATTATATCATTCTTACGTATAAATAATGAATTAAACTAGTTTTATCTCAAAAATTAAATTTATTAAAAATATTATAAAAATTTAGTCATACTTTATTTTCAAAATCAAATTAGCATTTTTTTCCTTCAAATAATATGAAACTACTTTACTTAAAACCAAATTAATAAAAACTATATTTATAAATTATTTAAACCTACTTACTTTAAAATCTACATTAATAAAAAATGTTTAAAAATTACTTAACTCAAATATGACTATCATTAACAAATTGCTTTGTACCAAACTAAAATTGTGTGAAAGGTAAGTGAAATGAATCGAGACAAATTAAAGAGGACATTCTTTGTGTGTTGTACTTGGAATATTCTTATTTTTTCCAATATAAAAGAAGGGCGTATCTATGAATTGGAAAACATTAAAAACATTGAATCAGCCACATTTATCGATCCATTTAGAACCAAAAAAATTCACCAAGTTTGCCAAGGAAGAATGACCTCTATTAAGGGAAAAGAATGTGCACCGAAAAAAAAGTATTTTCATGGGAAAATATTTTAGCTCTAACTTGTGTTAGATGGTTTTGTATGCAATGGGTGTATGTGGGTTGGTTAATAGTGGCACTTCTAACATTCAAGGACGATTACTCACCAATGGAAGCCATTGGTCCTCACATGTCATTCTTGCTATTTATGATTATTGATTTTTTCACCTTGGTATTTGTTATTGTTTTTGCTCTTGATACAAGGGCATGTCACTATTTATGCTTATTGCTCTTTTCACCTTATTGCTCTTTTCATCTTGTATTTGTCAATGCTTTTGCTCTTGAAACCAAGGGCATGTCACTGGAAAGTCTTAACAAAATGTTACATGATATGCCTATGGAAAAGTAGTAGGGAGGCTAATGGAGTTCTTTGTATTAAGACTCCAAAAAAAACGTCCCTCAATTTTTCATATGATTGTGGAGCTAGTTTTGAAAGGAGATTCTCACTACATGATATTTAAGATAATGGGTTTCACATGAAAACTATCATATTTTATTTGTAGCAAATTTATGTTTATTTATTTAGTTAAAATTTATTTCATAAATTATTCATATTATAAGAAATATTTACAAGTCATAATGTTAGATAATAATTATTTTTATTAGTGAAAATATCATTTCCCTTATTTTCTTTGTTCATATAATAGATTATGGACTATTTCTCTTATCTTCCTTGTTCATATGTTTAATAATTTCATTATTATTATATTTTTATGTTATCGTATTTCTATTTTTTATATTATTAGTTCCTGCCGCAGGTCTAGAACTATAGGCATCGACTTAACTCGTTATTAAAAACTCATTTTTTAGCCAATCATGTTGAAAATATTTTCTTATTTGACAAAATATTAAGTTTTATGAATGTAAACCTACTCAATTTTTAACAAAACATAAAAACAAAATTACTTTTCTAAAATATGATTGGCTCATACAAATCACCCGATAAGGGCGGATTTTTCGGAAATATTTGTTTGGGATTGCAAAGTTAGATATAGGTGGCTTATATGAATAAATTTTTCGCAAATATTTGTTTGCAATTTTATAATTATATTTTATGACTCTTATGACTGGTCTTGTACATCCATCTCTTTATATTTCACCTTTTATTAAACTATGTAATATCAGCCAATCACATTTCTTCAATTTTTTTAATAATATGGTTTTTCAAATTTGATTGGCTTAAAATTTTTAGCATATGAGCCCATGCATTATTTGCATAACAAAATAAATTTAAAATAAATAAAAAGTTAAACATTAAAAACATTTTAAAATTCTTTTGTAATGCTTAAATAACATTTTGGCAGGAACTTCGTTGCTTTGCAACCTTGTTAAATTATGTAGTCGTAACTCTAATCAAATCACAATGATATTATTATATATATATTTCATTTGAGCCATGTATTTAAATATTAATTCTTACAAAATAAAAGATTTAGATCATATTTAATAATATAATATATAATATTTAAATACTATTTTTTATCGATAAACAACTTGTCGCCTTATATTTTTATTATTATTCTTAATAATTGTACATTACCTCCATTCACTGCGGAGACCAAAGTCCTGATACATAAAACACCAGGGGCATACCCTTTGTTCATAGATTTGAGGAGCATGGGCTAGTCCATGCTAACAAATTCAGATTTGTTACATAGGATTCCAAGGGCATACCCTTGTTAGATACATTACATTGGTCAGATGCCCTAAGTAGATACATGTTACATTCTGCCTTTACATAAATAAATGGATTACAACATGGGACCAATAGTGTAGTTGAGTGCTCTGATACATTTTAAGCAGATACAAATTACATTCTACAGGTATAATTTACATTCTTCCTTTACAATCTTGGGTTCCATAGTGTAGCTCAGTGCTCTGATGCAAATCCCTTTGTAGAAAGTGCTCTCAGTACCCACTGTATAATCTGAATCATAATAGCCTGCTGAAAGTTATGGAAGGACATAGATGCTTCTTAGAAATTCTTGATTTACCATATGGTGAGAAGAGGCCCATCAAATTTTATAACCAAGCTCTTTCCAAAACCTGCATGTAAGGTTAGTACCGAGTCCTGCAACATAACTATTAAGACCAGATCGGATAATCTCCATATTTTTAGAGTAAGAGAAGAGGCTCTAATATCAACCCATAATTGGTAATAGATATTCAAGTACCCCTGCACTTTTCTAAATATATCATCAATTCAAAATTCATATATCGAGCGAATCTTAATAAGGTCAGAGCATAATACTACCTATTCTCAGGACTTCCTAAACTTTTTAATAATTAAATGCTTGGCTTAGATATTTCCAATAGAAGCAAATTTCTCCTTCTATACTGGCCAATTCCATTTAACATTAAAATTTTGGTCTAAGATTACCAAGAAATAAATTCTCAATTTCATACCTTCATAGGTTTATGGGAATAATCAAGTGAAAGATTCAAAAACGATAATAATGTAAGGTTGTAAAAATAATTACAGAGAATCAGCACTATAAGAACGATGTTTGAACAAACTTAGTACTTCACTGGGACTATCTTAGAACTTAGCTGAAAATAACACCCTGTAACCATAGTCATGTGTTATCATAAAAGGGAGTATGCAAACCTAAAAAATGTTGAGTGTGGCTAGTTGTAAAAGGCGGGCTAAGGCTAATATTTCATGAAAAGAACATGCGTGCATATTTTAGGCAGAATTCATAATGGCTGAGTAAGGCGAGAGGGACATTACCTTGTAATGATTTTAGAAACCCAATTACATCTTCTTCCTACTGCAAGTTAGACAATAATTTATGGATTACTATAACTAATCATTGTATGTTTGATGATACCCAGACCTTCATTTAATGAAATGATAGAGTGATTACATCTTTCTCCATTGGATTGTGATTCTTGCTCCCCTTAACCATAAAAGTAACTGTTAGAATGAGCCTCCCCTGTTTTGGCTATTAATACATTCGCCTAATTAATTAGTTTAACAGTGAGGCGGTGTGGTAATGAATTAAACTTATAAATAGTCATTGTTTAACTTAGCTGAATATCTTGGTGAACCTCCCATACTGCTGAAAGTATGTGGAAGAAACTAGGCAAAAGTTTGTTATTATGGCTAGAATTCTTACAGTCATTTGTCGTAATCTATGTAATGAGTGAAGCTAAGATGTTAGAGTTATAAGAACTATTATCCCACTGATCTGTCTATAGAGTTTGAATATATAGAATTGTCTAAATGTTGAGAATTAATTAAAATGTATTTAGGGCACGAGTAGATAAAGATTGTGTACTAGTTTCTCGGTTTAAAGAGTTTAAGTTTGTTGAAAGTAATAGAAGGAAAATTTTAATTAACTTTATCCTGATATATAATAGGGGGAAGTTAAGGATAACTAAATAAAGAGATGGAGTCAGGTTTACTGAAGGTAGGAATAAAGGTAGATCAAACAGAACTCTTATAACCTTGAAAGGAAAGAGAGGAAGTGTCCTTTTGGTGAGTCCTATGTTCATGCGTCATTATCAAGCTATGAGTAAATGTTATGAATATGTGTGGCTGCAAGCATATGTATGAATAATTATACTGATTTCCACTACATATGATAGCCTTCACAGATGTTCATCTACTCTATTCATAGCTTTATATTACACATGAGAAGGAAGATTGGAAAACTAAATGGGTCAGCTATCAATAAAAATAGTTGGGAATAAAGTGGTAAGATTTAAGTATTGGAGAGGAATGTCGTTAAGACATGTAGTTGGGAATAAAGTGGTAAGATTTAAGTATTGGAGAGGAATGTCGTTAAGACATGTGCTCTTATAAAATTATGAGTAAATACCATGAATATTTGTGCCTACAAACATACGCAGGGGTGATTAAAGATTTTACTACATATGTTTGCAGTCATAAATATACACTTTATTTACCTATAGCTTTATACTAACGCATGAGTGACGAATAACTGAAGAGTAGAAAAATTGAGTTTTGGTACACTATGAATGGGTGGGGTTGTAGCCTGAATGGATCTCACTAATAATTAATTTAATTAATTAGTCTATATTGAGACAGATTATTTATTTATGAAATTAAAAAATTATATGTTTGATTTTACAAGAGTCTAATCTTTTGCTTATGAGCTTAAAATTTTGAGAGAGGGTTATCTTGTCTGCAAGGGACTAGTGTCTAAGATTATAATGCCGCCAGCCCTGGAGTTGGCTAGGTTGTTAGCTTCTTTATTGCCTTCGTTGTATATATGAGTGAAGCTAATGTTATCAAAGGAGTTAGAAAAATTGATGGCCCTTTGTAATTTGGAATTGAGACGCCAATTCAGTGTAGATCTAGTCTTGAGGGCATTAAAGATGATCTGAGAGTGATCTTCTATGATGAGATTTTTAATTTCTAGAGTTTTGCAGAGGAGTAGACCTTCACATAGTGCTTCGATTTCTGCAAAATTGTTTTTCACTCTACCAATGGGTTTGGCCAACTTTCCCCAAGTCTTGTTGTTCCAATCTCTTATGACGCATCCAATACTAGTAACCTCGGGGTTTCCACATGATACCCCATCAAAATTATGTTTGTGCCAGAGAAGTGGAGGGGGTGACCATTTGCATGTTAGTCTGGCTTGGGAGGTTAGCTTCCCGCCCTTTCCGTAAAGGGAGGGATATGAGGTTGGGCCAATATTTCCTGATCTCATTATCCCTAAGAGAGAAAATGTTGATGCAACTACTGAGGTTTGTCATCCTATTATTAGTTACCTCAATGATACTAGCCTTAATTATGTTAATTAACCTATCTGCACTCAATTTACTATTCTAGAAAATTCAACGATTCCTTTCTTTCCAAAGTTCCTAGATCACGATAGAGGGAGCTATAGTGCATAATGGGGAGTATGTATAGTTTTTGCAAGAAAGCGGCTAGAATTTAAAGAAATCAAGGAGATTGTTTGGAATCGCAAGTTGGAAGTGATGTTTTTGGAGGATCCAGAACTAGCAATTTTGTGTGTAGAGACATTGTAGAAGGATGTGGTCCACAGTTTCATCTTCTGCTTCACAAAGGGCACAATGGGACAGACCCTCGAAACCTAGCTTATTGAACCATTCAGCAGTGATAATACATTTCTATAGTGCTACCCAGGTAAATAATCCAGCTTTCGAAAGATAGAATTTGTTCCAACAAAGAGGGAGGGGAAAGTTAGATAGAGGCCAATGTTGGTTTTTTACTAGGGATGGATAACCTTCTTCGATTGAATATGATCCTAATTTGGACCCCAACCAGACCAATGAATCACTAGATAATTTTGGGTTGATACTCCTAGAAGATAATGTTGCGCGAAGATCATCTTTATCCTTGTTAGATAAATGGGTATTATCAAGAGATCTCCATTCCTATTTTAAGCAAGGATAGTTAATGGGGAAATTCAAATAGGTTTCAAGGGTTTTCCCCCATAATGTTATAAGAGTATCCCTCATATGGGGTGGGATAGATTCCTAAAGAGGGGGATAACCTCCCCACAAGTCGTCCCAAAAGAGAGCCTTATCACCTCTCCTGATATCCCATGATAGCTTGCTTAAGACTATTTATCTGCTTTCTAACATGAAATTCCAGACTTTGGAACCTTTGGGAGGGTTGATGGTTTTGAAAATGTTCAGTCTATCATTTAGATTTAAATGTTGGGATTAATGGAAAGTATGTACTGAGAGGGGAGGGGTGAATCAGTACCTCTAAAACTTTTGTATCCTTTAATCAATTAGCCTTTGTAATCAATTGTGTATCCATTCAATCTGATCTATACTATCTTGATGTGAGTTATATCAATTCATAACATTAACATACATGTGAACATTCATAGAAACATTCATGAAAGTAATTTAACACATAACACAAGATATGATATCGCAAAAAACTCATGTTAGGAAGTAAAAATTGCGGTGGGGATGGCACCCACAAAATCTTCACTATCTGTAGATTGGAAGGGGTTGGTTAAGGCTTACAATTTGATCACTTCTGATGATCTACCCTGTTAAGAGTATCGGTGGAGACCTGTTAAAGTATACTTTGTTAAGAGCTTTAGCAACACTATTGAGTGTGCACTTGGTTAAGAGCTTTGTAGTTGGACTGTTAAATCCACCTTCCTTGAAAGGATTTTTACACTTTGCTCCACTTGTTAGAATGATAGAAAATTACAAATTGACCTGGTAAATGCAATCTTTTATTGTTGATACGGATCCAATTTAGTTTACATGAAAAATATTATCACCTAATTGTGATTGAATAATACCTCTAATTCTTAGTATCCTCTGTTCTTGGTTCTGATAACCAAATTCACCTTTTGTTGTTCTTGTTGTTGAAACTCTCAATCTGATCCATAGATGTGCTCATTTTCTTCATTCATGTTCTCCTCTCTCTTCACATCCTTTTTCATCCATGATAATGAATGGTTGCATCATCTATTTATAAGATGGATTGACTTCATTAAGTTTCGAGAAAAACAATGTTAACTCTAAGATCAGGTTTACAACTTGTACCTTGATCTCCTAGTCTATGTGTTTTAAATCAGTTAGACTGATTAAAGCACTTACATTCATGTTTCTTGTCCCTAAAGAAATGGAATTAAAAAAAAAATCAATATCCTATAAATAGAATAAGCTTGCTTTAAATTTGACATGGAAGTCAGATCCACTTTTTGCGGGGTGCAACTGAATTTCGGTTCCTGTCTGTCAGTTATGCTCTGACTGTCCCTCAGTTTTGTTCTATCGGTTTCTCTTTAACTGTCTATCGGTCTGCACTGTATCCTGCACGTCGGGTTCCTCTGTCAGGTTCCTCTATATATTTCTATCTTTGCATTTTTAGTTTACACACTAAGTTGTGTCCTCGGCTAGCTTTGTACTTAGTCATCTTCGGTAATCTCTTTCTATTTGATCTTCAGTTTTCTCTTGTCCTATACTTTGGTGTATGCTTACCGAAAGTGTTGTTTGCATACTAATGGAAAATTAATGTCATCAATCTCTCCCTTTGACAATAGTATCAAAAACTGTTATGTGCAGAATACTAACAAAATGTTAAGTATATACAACATATATAATC
Source organism: Thuja plicata (assembly GCA_018584345.1). Lineage (NCBI taxonomy): Eukaryota > Viridiplantae > Streptophyta > Pinopsida > Cupressales > Cupressaceae > Thuja > Thuja plicata. The sequence goes on along the minus strand of MU224826.1, from coordinate 991,270 downwards.
CTTATTCATTTAATGACTCCCCCTATGTATATGCCGATATATCTATACATATGATATCTTTCCTTATACATGTCATTTTCCCCATATGAATATACGTATACATATTTACCATTTTCACATCTGAATGAATGAATGTACATATCATTTTTCCTTTTATTTTGTACTCATATCATTTTCCCCTTTTTTATATAAAGGGAAAAGGTCTTTACCTTAGAGCTTATATAAAATGTGGGAGTGTGAAGACTTCATGTCATAGATGTTGTCTACTACAGATATCTCAGGGGTTCCTATTAGTTGCCTTTCTGAACTGATGTGCTATTGGAGCAGTGTAAGGTTTTGTAGAAGTTGAGCTTGGAGCTCAGTTACTTCTTCCCTGAAGTGTGTCTCTGCTTCCCACAGTTCCTGCCTTAACCATTTTATCTCTATGATCTTTTCATAATGCAACTTAACTGCATTGTCTCCATTAGTGGTTAAACTTTTTGCACTATTTTCTAGATCTGTATCCAGCTTTGCAATGTTGTGACTATTCTCTTTAGTGAACTTTTCTATTGTGCTCAGTTGTTGAATTAAGGTTATAGCTTCATATATGATTGGGTCTAATTTAGTAATGAATTATGAAAGCTTTACCTTATTTACCATCACTTCTTGGCTGACGTTTTCAATGAGCTTCTGTCGGTACTTCAAATTTTCTCTCTCCTCGATTGCCTTCTCTACATCTATATTCTAAGTTGTTATTGCGTCGGTGATAGTTTCTAATTGATCTAGTATGGGCTTATTTTGATCAATATCAACATCGGTTACAATTTGATGTAATATGTCATGTGTTGTCTCTAGTACCATGGAGTCCGTGTTTTGTTTCTTCAGCTTCTCCTGTAATGCCTTCCTTTGGCCTATTTCTCCATATATTTGTAATGCTTCAAAATCAAGTGTAGATGGGTCACACTTTGGTATTTCAATAAGTTCATCCAAGGTGACTTCCAACTTATTATTCTTTGATTTCTTCTTCTTATTTTTTGAATCACTAGAATGTAAAACCATTGCCAATTTCTCGGCTTTCTTAGTTGTGCTCGATGAAGTGACTTGTTGTGCTTCTTTTTTCTGCGTGGTGTTGGTTTCATCTTTTTGGGTGTCTGTAGACGTCTCCACATTCACCTTTACATCGTTGGTAGCATGTTTGTCAATTTCCTTAGGAGTACCATCTTTAGGTTTGTCTCTTTCATCGGTGTCCTTAGCTTCATCATTCTTTATTTTTGCATTCTTATCTATTGTATCTGCATCCTTTTATGTATATCCTCCCGTAACCTTATTAGTGTCAGTTACATCTTGAGTGGCTCTGATGTCTTTCTGACCATCGGTGTTGTCTTTGTTTACTTCTCCCCTACATCCTTGGGAGTATCCTTTTCAAGTGACTTGTTTGATTCTTGCAAAATATTGATAGCTTGTATCAATATTGGCATGTTTCCTGGAATGTTTACTTGTGCAGTATCAACTATTGTGCCCTACTCATCGATTGTGTCCTTTGCAATAGTGACATCTTCATCTTTATTTATTTCCTCTGCTGGGTCATCGGTGATGTCAATGATATTTGTATCCACAATGTTGTCATTTGTGGTGTATGAACATGATTAATCTACAACATTTTCATTCTTGTTTCCAGTTGTGTCCTCTTCTTTCATGTCTAACTCAACAGATGTGTCATCTTGAGTTGCATTATCAACATCTTGTTTTTGTAGGTCTTTGTCAGGAATTTCCTCCTTAATGGGTCTGTTCATAATTTTACACCATTTCTTATGGCTATCATGTTCAGGCTCTATAATCTTTCCTTCGAGAAATTTATATGCTCTCAACTTCGGTGAGAAATACTTTTTGTACTTCTCCATCATTTCATTTATTTCTACCTTCTCTGATTCAGGTGGCATGAGAGTAACAAGTACTCTTTCTCTTATTTCCTTCCCATTCTTCAAAGAAAATGTCCATCTGGAGTATAGCCTATCCAATAGTTCTCTTGGTACATGATTGCCTTCAAACTGAATCGTTACATACTTGAACTTGTACATTTTTTCTATGATGGCATCCTCTATTTTATTTTGATCTTCTGGGTCTAATTTCAACCATCTTCTAATCTTTGAATCTGTAATAGATCCAGAATTTGCAATAGATTTGCATATGTCATCAATAGATTCAGGAGATTGTACCTTGACACTTTCTGCCTCTACAGCTTCATTCTTCTTGGTGTCTTCAATATCCCCTCGTGTTCTGATGAATTTTCTTCCTCTTTTGTTTTTCCCTCTCTTCGGTGTGGCATCTTTCCTTTTGTATGTCCTTACCTTTCCTTTCTTTAAGGCGAAGGAGTAGAATCCTTTGATGTTTGGATTCTTGTTCTAGAAGTAGTTGTTGTCCTTGGCTTCTTAGTTGGTGGAGGAGGTGGTGAATCTGACTCTGTTTCCTTAGAGTCATCCTTTCCTTCATCTTCACCGATAGGTAACAGTCCTTCAGTTTCTTCCTCCTATTCAACTTACTGATCCTGTTCAATTTCTTCTTCAGTTTCTGACAGTATTTTCTTGAGATTCTTCACCATCTTGTCCTTCTTTCTGACAATTTTCTTAACAACCAAGCTAGATTTTATTCTTGTCTTGGCCTCCTTATATGTTCCAAATTTGGGTTGTTTCTTATCCAATGGTTCATTGATCAAGGCATCAATTGCCTTAGTTGCAAGATCGATGTTTATCTCATACTCCAATGGTTGAAGTCATGATATCCTCGGTACAATAGGTTTGATGTATGTATTATCTGTATCAACCATGAAGCATATCTCATCCTTATACTTTTCAATGAGTTTTTTGGGGATCCTTACCCTCTTTTTCATTCGGTCCTTGAATACAGTGAAGTATTCATCCATGACAGTCTCAAAGTTATCTCCCAGTGATGCTATGTGCTCACTGATTTGCATGGTGACCAGTTTGGTGCTATCCCATTTCACATCTCCTACCGATGGGAATGTTTCTTGAAAGTAGAAGAAAATACACATTATGAGTGAGCCAAACTTACATGTGTTTGACTTCACATTCCTGATAGTCTTTAAATTATCTTTCAACTGATTTAGCAGAAGTGAATTCTTGATGAGCTTGAACTCATCCTTCTTTGTGTTCTTGGATTTCATAGTTCTTGATGTCGAGGCAATTTTCAGAATTTAGGGCTTCCTGTGAAATGCGCAAAAATAGAGTTGTCGATTCTGTAGAACTTACTGTTTACTCTTGCAAAGATTACTGAACTGCTTTGGAGTGTTGTGTGTCGAGTTGTGGTCGCTCTGTGATTCAGTCGCTTTCTACTCAAAAATCACCTTGGTCGCTCTTCTCTGGTCATCGTGAACAATGAGTTGTTCTGTTGCCCTAAATGTGTGTCATAAACTCTTACCAACTCCTCGGTGTATGAAGATAGAGTTCGTCAGTGAAGACATCATTTTCCTTCGGTGACAATCATAATGTTTCAGAGCAGTCATTATTCCACTTGCTTTTACTGATGGGTTTCAATGTCGCAGACAACTTGTTCACTTTGCTTGTTTACCAATGAGGCTCGGTTTATACTTAGAAACTTTTCTTTCATATGTTAACCGACACTTCTCGGTAAGTGTAGGCAGTCTTAGTTTTGAGTGTATACCAAAAGGATTTTGGTACATATGCTCGAAAGCATAGTTATCACAGATTTTAACAAGTAATACCATGATGCATCTTTCTTATGCTAATTTGGAATTTAATCAATACATATTATGGAACTGATGTAATATAATAGCTTGGGGTAATGCAATTCCATACTTACTTGTTCTGCTTAGGTGGGGGTGGTGATATCACTGGATCCATTGGATGAGGTGTCACCATTTGCATTGCTCGGTCTAGCTTCATCATTGTTTGAATCTTTTCTCCACATTTTGTCTCTAGCTCTCCGGATGTCTTCAATGGTGTTTCCATTGGGATGTGTGCTTGTCTCTATCATTCAGTCTTTGTAGTCTTTCTTGAGATGACCAACTTTATGACAGTGTAAGCATGCCATTTCAGGGTTAGTCCGGCCTCTAGACTTTCTAGTCCACTGTCTCATACATTTTTCAGCAATGTGACCATATCTTCCACATCCTGTACAATTTTTCCAAGTATTTTAATCCCATACATATTGATTGCCGACCAGGGGTAACTTTAAGAAACCCCCTCCCAGGAAAAAGTGTAAAATCCTGGTGAATCGTACATTAATTTAGGGGAAAAAATTTCTTGATGATGACGAATTTTTTTGCCAAAGTAGGAAAATAATATAAAGGCGAAGGCAATTTTTTCCCTGCCCAATGAAAATTCCATAAAATCCTGGCGAATAATACATTAATGTGGGGGAAAATATATATTGTGTGAGGCAAATTTTTTTCTATTAAAGTAAATACATTATAATATATGAGGCAAATAATTTTTTGTTGAAGGGAAAAAAAAAATTTGTGCTGGCGAAATTTATGTGCCTTTTGAAAAAAAATATATTTTTTTGGCTAATCTATCGTTAAGTATGCGAAAAATAAATATTTTATTAGCAATTTTCAAAAGATGGGACTTGTCAATGCGTCATGTGGGCCAATGCCAACTCATAACTTGTTTGCAGATTAAACACATGTTGGTATCCATAAGCACAAAAATTTACATTGACACACCACCTAACAGTAACTTGCATCATTTTATAATGTTAAATGTCTTATTTGAGACCGTTTGACGATCCTAGATCAATGGCTGAAGTTTAATTTTGGCCCAATTTCTTGAAGGAAACAGAGTTCTCCAGGAATTCACTGGAATGATGATACTTATCAAATTAATCTGCACCATAACTTTAATCTAATTAATGCAACATCATGTAATGACATCATTATTTACATGTATCAAGTCTTACATCAGTTTAGGTGGACGATTGATAATGTATCACAGTTGTCGTCAATAAAAGAAATGTTTTATCACTGACACTAAATCTGCCTATTTCTAATTTCACATAGTCATGCTTTTAATATGAACGACTGTGTTTTAATATGAAAGATTTACAAAATTTTGAAGGATAAATGAATTAATTAGGTTAGAGAAAGAATTAAGGGCTATTTATAGATGATCTATGCTTCCTTCTTCTTCAATTCTCCTTTGATTTGGGTCTGCCTTTGCTAGTGCTTGAAAGATTGCCTCTGGTTTAGGTTTTTAGGTTGTATTAGTATAATTTCAGATATTGTGGTAGTTTTTTTTTGAAGATGGACACTCCTATCCATTTGGTAAGTACATATGCAGAGGAACAGAAGACCTTTTTGGGCCCGGTCTCAAACCAAACCCTTGAATTGGTTTGCAAGGAGTTTGGAGCCTTAACAAATGAGCTTGTGAGGATGGTGCTGGGCTGTCAATTTTTGGAAAATTTTGATAGGTACCAAGTTAACACAGACATTACGTCCCATTCTTTGGCATCTTTTTTGGACCTCGAGGGAGAGAGAAGGTGGATATGCTCCTTCTGTTAAGGAAGCTATTCAAACATGAATTCCTGGGTGACGTTGTTGAGGTTGCTATTTATGCAAAATTAGGGGTGGGGATCCCTTGGGCAAGTGATTTATGCAAGCTTTTCGAGTCAGACAAAGATGTGGCCATTCAACCTTTTCTTTTGAACCTCGATGTTTAGCAGTTGACGCGCCATAGGAAATGGGCGCAGATTGGTAGGGATTTTCTTCGCAAATGGTTTTTGTTGGATGACTTAGTAGACTATGGATGGTTGTATGAATTTGTAGAGCTTGTCGTCTCTGAAAAGTTCTACTTAGACGAAGGGGAAAATCCTTATTATTGTTTCCCTATGGCCTCTACCTGAAAATTTTGAAATTTTCACTATAGTAGGTTTTGTCTTTAAAGTTTTGCAGGGACTTCAAGTGAAAGTCTCCAAGTCTGAAATTCCAAATATTGTAAATTTATAGAAAATATTATTGAAAAGTCTGCAACTTCATTTCAGTTTGTTTTTATGGATTTAATTGTAAAATATGTATGTTTGAGTTGTGACATATGTGATTTTATAATTTGTGAAATTGGAAATGAACTAAACAAATTTTAAAATGTGTCAGCCCATTCATTTTGCAAGTAGGACAGTATTTGTCCATGTAGGTTTCCTTCTTTGGTTGTTTCACCTTAGACTTACATTCGTATGCTTTATGTCCTTTCGTGTTACATTAATAACGAAATCCTATGATTGAAGATGTAGATTTAGGAATACATTTCATTTTGCCTTTGCATACATTTGATGTATGGCCTTGATTTCCATGGTGATTGCATGTAAGCTTTCATGGTCTTGAATTTATATAGACATTATTTGGATCAATTTGATTTGATGATTCTCCATTCTCAGTAAAACCTAGACCGGTATTGTTGTTGACTCTTCGTTGTCCTTCAAGAAAATCATCCATTCTTTTATTTCTTTCTTCATCTTTCTTGATAATTTCATTATGTTGTTGCTGAATTCTTATTTCATGTTTCAAATTTTCATTATCATCCCTTAGTTCACCGATATCTTCTATTCTTTCAATGAGTTCAACATTTATTTTTTTTGCTTCTTGACTCATAAGAATAATCTGATTTGCTATCTCATGGTGATGCTCTATAAGTCTTTGTATTTCAGACTCTTTTTCTTGTAGCTTTTTTGTGATATTTCTTCTATCATCAATAGCTAGTGTTCTTTCTTACTCAGCTTGTCTAGCATTGTTCATGATATCAATCATCCTTACCATGTGTGTCTCTTGACCGAATTGTAGAGATTTAACTTGTCCAGTTAGATGTAGATTGATTTCAGTTAGGCTTGTGATGCTTTCTTCTGATGTATCTGATGCTTTACTTGTAGTTGATCCTGAAGACTCAAAGAAATCTGGTATCTCTTCCTCATGATAATATGTCTCATTACAGAGAGATGCCATAATATTTCTTTCATTTAGCATCTGTCTCATATTGATTCTAGCTTCTTTATACTATTCATAGAACATTTGAATTTCAAGCTTCTTATTCTCAATATTTTTATCAAGTTTGTACTTCTCCATTGTATGTTATTTTCTCTTAAGCCTTTAAGCTTTCCAAGAAGAGACTTATCTCTAATACCAATTGTTGGTATTAATGGGAAGTATGTACTGAGAGGGGAGGGGTGAATCAGTACCTCTAAAACTTTTGTATCCTTTAATCAATTAACCTTTGTAATCAATTTTATATCCATTCAATATGATCTATACTATCTTGATGTGAGTTATATCAATTCATAGCATTAACATACATGTGAACATTCATAGAAACATTCATGAAAGTAATTTGACACATAACACAAGATATGATATCACAGAAAACTCCTGTTAGGAAGTAAAAATTGCGGTGAGGATGGCACCCACAAAATCTTCACTATCTGCAGATTGGAAGGGGTCAGTTAAGGCTTACAATTTAATCACTTATGATGATCTACACTATTAAGAGTATCGGTGGAGACATCTTAAAGTCTACTCTGTTAAGAGCTTTAGCAACACTATTGAGTGTGCACTCGGTTAAGAGATTTGTAGTTGGACTGTTAAATCCACCTTCCTTGAAATGATTTTTACACTTTGCTCCACTTTTTAGAATGATAGAAAATTACAAATTGACCTGGTAAATGCAATCTCCTATTGCTGATACAGATCCAATTTAGTTTACATGAAAATATTATCACCTAATTGTGATTGAATAATACCTTTGATTCTCGGTTTCCTCTGCTCTTGGTTTTGATAACCATATTCACCTTTTATTGTTCTTGTTCTTGAAACTCTCAATCTAATCCATAGATGTGCTCATTTGCTTCATTCATGTTCTCCTCTCTCTTCACATCCTTTTTCATCCATGATAATTAATGGTTGCATCATCTATTTATAAGATGGATTGACTTCATTAAGTTTCAAGAAAAACAATGTTAACTCTAAGATTAGGTTTACAACTTGTACCTTGATCTCCTAGTCTATGTGTTTTAAATCAGTTAGACTGATTAAAGAACTTACATTCATGTTTATTGTCCCTAAAGAAATTGAATTAAAAAAAATCAATATCCTATAAATAGAATAAGCTTTCTTTATTTGATTTGGAAGTCAGATCCACTTTTTGTGGGTTGCAACTCACTTTCGGTTCCTGTCTGTCGGTTATGCTCTGACTGTCCTCTAGTTTTGTTCTGTCAGTTTCTCTTTAACTATCTGTCAGTCTGCACTATATCCTACACGTCAAGTTCCTCTTTCGGGTTCCTCTATATCTTTCTGTCTTTGCATTTTTGGTTTACACACTAAGTTGTGTCGTCGGTTATCTTTGTTCTTAGTCATCTTCGGTGATCTCTTTCTATCCGATCTTTAGTTTTCTCTTGTCCTGTCTTTTGGTGTATGCTTACCGAAAGTGTTGTTTGCATACTAATGAGAAATTAATGTCATCATTAAATATTTGTGATAGAGGATTTGAGCCCAATTTTTGTTTGGATTATGGTACATATTCCATATGTGTTTAGCTCCAAAGGCCTTATTTTCCCAATTGAGTTTTTTAATACCTGATCCGCCATTAATAAGGGGTTTGCAAAGCTTGTCCCAACTTATGAGGACCATTTTCTTTTGATTGGAGAGCCCTTTCCAAAATATTTTTTGCATTTTCCCTTCAATAGTCAATTCTGCCTTGGATGAAAGAGGGATGCATAACATTTGGTAGGAAGGTAGAGTCTAAAGAACGGATTTAACCATAGTGAGATGACCTGTATTTAAATACCATTTGTCCTTCCAATTGTCCATTTTTTGTTCCATTTTACTAACTAGAGGATCCCAAGATTTGACAGACCTGTTGTCATTGTCTAGGGGAATGCCTAAGTATTTGCAGGGGTAACAACCTTTTTTATAGCCTATAATCCTACACTCTTCTCGTTTAAGGATGGGATCAGAATTAAGAAAGAAAACTTCTGATTTGTCAGGGTTAACCTTTTGACCAGAAGCTTTCATGTAGATATCCAAAATTTCTTTGTGCGTGGAAGCCTCAATTGGAGAGCATTCTGTAGGAAGGATGGTATCATCAACAAATTATTGATGAGTGATGTTACCTACTCCCCATGTTACTCTAATCCCCTTGATCATGTTGAACGATTGGTATTCTTTGACCACTCTTATGTATGTTCTGCCTTAATAATAATAAAAGAGGAAATGGGATCTCCTTATCTTAGGCCTCTTGAAATTTCAAAGAAACCTTCTAGGGATCCATTAACGAGAATATAAATTTTAGGGGTGGAGATTAATTTAAAAATTAGATTAATATATTTCTTTGAAAAACCAAACACTTCAAGGTATTTGTAGAGGAACCGTCAGTCTACCTTATCATGGGCTTTCTGGATATCTAATTTGATTAACATTGCTGGTGTTTTAGCTTTTTGTATAGTGTGAATGAGCTCCTGAATGCTGATAATGTCATCAAATATAGTGTCCAGGTACAAACATTATTTTCTCTTTTGAAATAATTTTGGGTAATAACAACTTTAGTTTGTTGGCTATTGCTTTGGACGTGATTTTATACTCTATGTTGCATAAGGCAATAGGTCTAAAATCGTTAAATGATTCTACCTCTATTTTTCTAGGAATAAGGGATAAAAAGGTATTATTAATTTATTTATGTCCCATAACTCGTAGCCAAGAAAATGCCACCATTTCTAATAGAAGCTTGTTGGAAAGCCATCATGACCAGGGGCTTTGTTGGGTTTCATTTAAAAAAGAGCTATCTTAATTTCATCTATTATAAAAGGTTGATTTAGCAATAGATTATCTTCTCTCGTAATCAACTTAGGAATGCTTCCAAGAATGGTGTTTTGGGCCAGTAAGTTCGAAGAGTCCCAATTGTTAAGAATATTATGAAAGAAAGACACAGCTTCTTGGGCAATAGCTTTTGGGTTGTCAATCATGAAGCCTTGTTGATTCCTAATAGAGGATATTCTATTAATGTTCCTTCTTTCTTTTGTACTGTTATGAAAGAATTTAGTGTTGCTATCACCCTTGGACAGCCAGAATTCTCTGGATTTTGTTTCCTGTATATTTCTTCTTTAAGGAGGATATCTTCTTGTTTATGGAGCAACACTTTTTCTTTAAGATATATGTCATTTTCCATTCCGAATTGGAAATTTTCCTCATTAAGTTTTCTAATATCGGATTCAATTTTTTCTTTTTCTTCGAAAATATTTTTTAAGTATTTTTCATTCCAATCTAATATATTAGATTTAAGTGATTTTAGTTTAGATATAAAGCTGAACATTTTTTAGCCATCAAATGCTTTTTCGTTCCACCGAATCTCTAAGAGGGCCATAAAATTATAGTCTAAATACCACATATTTTTGAATTTAAATGAGTTTCTAGTTTGTTTGGATTCTTCAACGATTTCTAGGGAGATAGGTCAGTGGTCAGATCCTGAGATGGGGAGAAGAGATGCATTCATGGACTATTTCTCTTATATACCCTGTTCATATGCTAAATAATTTTGTTATTATTATATTTTTATATTATCATAATTATATTTTTTATATTATTAAATTACGTAGTCATAACTCTAATCAAATCACAATAATACTATTATATATATTTCATGTGAGCCATGATTTTAAATATTAATTCTTACAAAATAAAATATTTAGATCATATTTACATTTTTTATAATATAATATATAATATTTAAATACTAAGTTTTATTATTTTCAAGATTTACATTAAATTGATTAGTAAGGATAAAAAGAGTAATATACATATGGTGAAAAATATAATGTATACTTTTTTTCTTTACATTATATTTTTATATATTTATTACATCTCATACACATTAATGAATATCATTCTTTAAACAATGTTTGATCACATAAAATTAAATTCTTTAATATTAAAAATTACTTTCTTAAATATTAATTATGTATTGATATATAAATATTAAATTTCTTTGTATTTTAATATTATATCATTTAATAGACCCTATCAAAAAATCATTTATTAGATTAAAATTTTAAACATTATTTATATTAAATTTTTGTTGAGATATCAACCATATAGAAAATGTTATGTAACAACAAGAAAGGTTCTAATTAATATACCTATATTTTGAAAAACCTATGTAAATTATGTTTAGAGATATCAATTTTAAAGTTGTATAAATACTATAATAGTGATGTAAATAAAATAATAAAGAAAATTAAATAGGATAAGGCCTTCCTCTCCTTGCAATTGTGTAAGTATTGGGTGGAACTCTTCTATCTATTGCGGAGATAGATATACCCTTCAAAAATTATAGAGAAAATCTCATGTTTCTGAAATATTTGCTTAAATAAATAGATCTATTCATTGAGTTCATATTAAGACTTTTTGTTTTATAAATAAACATACAAGAAAATCATCCAGAAACAATAGTAACAACTCTTTCAACAGTTATACTACTCTTTGTTCAATCATAATATGTTTAAAACTATAATAGTAAAAGAGGGATAAAAATTAATTTAATGACAAGAAAGAAACAAGAAGAAAGGCAGGTGCTCAGCAAAGAGCATTAAGAAACCTTGGTATTGTTCACTAAATGATCCAACATATGAGCCATTTGGGAGGGAGTTGCCTCTTATTCATAATATTCCAAGCATGCATTTGATCAAAAGCCCATTTGGCCAAACAGTCAGTCACACCATTCCACTCCCTAAGAATGTGCCTGAAAACAACAGAATAAAAAGAGCCACTTAATTGAAAAATCTGACTAATAACCAAAGTCAATTGTCAACTAGCACCATCAAGTTGATGCCTAGTGAGCAAAGTCACCACCACCTGCAATAAAATTATAATACATAATAAAATTAGAAATTAGATATTTCTACATCTAGTTTTCTAATTAAATATATAAATTAGATATTATTCAACATGTTCCACTTGGGAGGAAATATGAAATCAGAGAAACTTAATTTTATTATGTAGTGAATTTCATGTCTATATAATAAATTAGAAGAACTTTTATAAATATAATAAAACAAAAATATACATTTGCATAATACTAATAAAAAAGTTGATATATTGTGCTACAATAACGAGGAGGATGTAAACCATCTTCTTTTGAATTGTCCAATTTCATTGGAGTGCTGGCAATGGTTATGCACAAAGCTTGTCCATGGAAGTCCGCACTTCCCCATGACATTCTATCATTATACAAGGAAAGTTTATGTAGTAATATATGGATTGTTTCTCCATCAATACTCATAAGGGAACTTTGAAAGGAACATAATAGGCGAGTTTTTCAAGGAAAGTCACTAAATATGGACTCTATCTTAAACAAAATTGAAACAGCAAAGTAGAAACTATGAATTCCACAATCAAAGCCCAATGTTCCTCTCCAAAGTTTTATATTGGTTGGGATGATTGCATGCTTCAAAAGTCTTAAGGCCCCTCAAACCTTAGGTCGTGGAGGTCAACAAAGTCAAATTAACAAACAAAATTGTGTTTGGTCCCCTCATAGTAGTGGATGGTATAAACTAAACTTTGATGGGGCCTCCAAATGTAACCCGAGCCCATCAGGGGCTGGTTGCATAATCCACTCAGATAAAGGATCTATTTTGGCCAAATTGGCCAAACCATTAGAGGAATATACCAACAACATGGAAGAATTCAAAGTGTTTCTTTCAGGGTTGTCCTTATGCACGGAGCTTAATTTATCAAAGGCAGAGATTGAAGGAAACTCTTGTTGAAGATAATTATTCAATTGTGTATTGTCATTGATGTTACACATGTATATACACTTATGTAGTGATGTTACACAAATGTCTATATCTAGACCGAGCACAGTTGGTGAATGGAAATTTTTTTTAGTGTTGATCGAGATCAGTTGGGTATTGAAGATGTTCAGTGTTGACTGAGTCACTCGAGCATTTCAGTCATGGTTGGGCATTAAAGAAACTCAGTGTTAACCGAGTTGATTATTCAGTGTCATTTGACTAACAATGGTTTACATTCTATAATTAATTGGTTATATGAGGCCGACTAAATTGTGATTTATTACTTATTTAGAAGTATATTCAAGCCGACTTGACAGGGCTTATCATATATATAAAAGGTCAAGTTTTGGATTAAATAAGATAGAGAGTGTGTGAAAATTTGAAGATAAGAAGAAGTGTGGAATTTTGTAATATGAAGAGTGAAGGTGAAATCAGATGGGATTCTGATTGAGTATAGAACACTTAGAGCTGCAATAGAATATTTGATCAGCAAGGATCCACTTATAATCAAAATAGAGATCTGAATCAACAAAGATAGTTTCTTACACATACAGGTCAATTCATTGTTACTTTCTAACAATTGTAGTAGTGATCTCAAATCTCTTAACAGAGTAGACTTAACAGTCTTTTTTGTAAATCCTCTCACAAGGTAGCATTTCTATGTTGAAGTGTTGAAGACCTCTAACAAGGCCACTCCTCACAGGGTGATTTAAATCCTCTAATAGGGTCACGCTTAACAGTGTTTTATTGTAACCTTTAACAGGGTTGGCTCCTAACAGGGCTCACTTCAGAAGAGTGAAAAATAGTAACTAGTTACATTGGTGGTTTTTCCCATATTGGGTTTCCACATTAAATCTTGGTGTCACCTATGTATATGTTATTTGTCTCATGCTTTATGTTTCTGCACTTAATCACTAAAGTATAATTGCATTCGATATCATAAAGATTGCTTTAACACCTGAGTTACAGAAGAATATTTTAATTGACCAAGAACAATTTTATATTGTTTAAAGACATCTAAGGGACAAGGGATTTGTTTTGGAGTAATTGATTCACCCCTCCCCTCTCAGTTACTTATCTCATTTCCAACAATTGGTATCAGAGCATCAAGTGATTTCAGAGAAGGTTTCAAGGCCTAAGTTAAAGATAAGAGATGTCTTACAAAAGGGAGATCCCAAAGCTAAACAAACACAACTTCCTAGCATGGAAAGAGTTGATGAAGCTACATCTATCTACTGTTGGAGATGTTGGTTTGCAATTTTTGGACAGAAAATATGTGGAACCAACAACAAATATGACTGTGGAACATATGATGGAATAGAAGCTTCATAACATAATGGTGATTGATATAGCTTCTTCACTCAGCTACTCATAATTTGATGAAGTCAAGGAATGCCCTACAACGTATGATATGTGGAAGAAATTATAAGACATCCATGGAGGAGATACAAATGTAAAGAGATCCAAAGAAGAAAGTCTCAGAGGACAATTTGATCAGATGAAAATGAAAGAAGGAGAAGAAATTACAAAATACAGTGAAAGAATCAAGAAGATTGTGAGTGCCATCAGAGTTGCATGAGGAATAATTGAAGATACAATAGTGGTCAGCAAGGTATTAAGAACTTTACTTCCTTACTGTGCTATTAGAGTTTCAGTTATTCAAGAGCTGAGGTGCAATAAGGATATAAATATTGATACATTAATTGGAAGGCTTACAACTTTTGAGCTGGACAACTTTGACAATTATTCTCCTAGCTCTAGCAATATTGAGTCTGCATTCAAAGCTAAATTAAACCTTGGTAAGAAGGATAGATACTCAAAAGGGAATCATATTGAAAGTGATATTGATGATGAATCTGATGATGAAGATCTAGATATCATTGAATATTTACTTTCAAGGAGAGTTGCCAAAGGAAAATACAAAGGAAAAATGCCATTGATTTTTCTTTTCATGCAATGAGGTTGGTTACATTTTTGCCAAGTGTCCGAACAAAGAAGACAAAGATGAGAAAAATTTCAACAAGTACAAAGGAAAGAAAGATTTCAAGAACTACTAGAGCTAAAAGGACAAAAGTAAGAAGTCTTGTTATATTGCTAAAGATTTTGATAGTGATGAAGAAGAAGATGAAATGGTTTATATTGCTATTAAGGATGAGTCAGATGAAAAGACAACACTTTTCTCACATATCAGTAAAAATGACACATGGATAATTGATAGTGGTTGTTCTCATCACACGACTGGTGATAAGACAAAATTTGAATATCTTGAGCACTATGATGGTGGGAGTGTCAGTTTTGGGAATGATGAACCCTTCTATGTAAAAGGAAAAGGTTGCATTACTCTGACAGAAGGAATCAAATGTGATAATGCTTATTGGGTTGAAGGGCTAAGGAGAAATCTACTCAGTGTAGCATAGCTGAACAACATTGGCTTAAAGGTAGAATTCATGAATGGTAAGGCCAAGCTCCTAGATGGTAAAGGGAACCTAGTTGGAACTGGCAGGAAAACAAACGGTAATCTATTCTATCTTGATCTCACTAAAAGTTCATGGTTTATTGCACAAGTAGAATAAAGTTGGCTATGGCATAAAAGGTTGTGTCATGTAAATTTTGATAATTTGTTAAACATGAGAAAGAACAAGAGAGTTAGAGGTATTCCTATTTTGAAGAAACCCGAGTTAGCAATATGCAAACAATGTCAGATTGGAAAGATGAGCAAGACAAGTTTCAAGAGAAAGAAATACAATACTGATGAAATCTTGGAATTGGTACATACTGACCTTTGTGGACCAATTGGAACAACAAGCTATACTAGAGAGAAGTATTTTATTCTATTTATTGATGATCATTCCAGAATGATGACTATCATGTTTCTCAGAGAAAAATTAGAAGCTTTTTAGAAATTCAAATGGTATCTTGCAAGAGTTGAAAAGGAAACAGGAAAGAAACTAAAATGTCTAAGATCTGACAGAGGAGGAGAATTCATTTCTAATGAGTTCAATGAATTCTGTAATGAAAGAGGAATCAGCCCCTGGTACACCACAGCAAAATGGAATAGCAGAAAGAAGAAACATATCCATTATGGATTGTGCCAGAACCCTAATGATTGAAAACAATGTTGATGCCAAATACTGGAAGGAGGCCATCAGTACTACAATGTTCACCTTGAACCGAGTTCAACTGAAGAAAGGTAGTGACCAAACACATTTTGAATTATGGTATGGTTATAAACCTAATGTTCATTATTTCAAAGTATATGGAAGTAAATGTTACATCTTGAAGGAAGCAAGAAATGGAAAACTTGATGCAAAAAGTGATGGAGTATTCCTAGGCTACTCATGTAAAAGAAAAGCATACAAATGTTTGAATCTTACTACTCATAAAGTCATAGAAAGTGTACATGTCAAGATTGATGAGTTTGCAGAAAGATGTGAAGAGTAGAGTAGTAAAGAGCCTGAAGACTACAGGAACTTTGTGTATCATGAACCTGATACTATGCCTATGACTCGAGCAATGGTGATTGGATAGTAGAATTGTCAACCACTGAATATACTAACACAAATTGTACAACCTGAGTTACAAACTCTGCAACCTGAGCTGCTGGTAGAAGAGACTGAGTCACAGAAAGAGGGAACCTAGTCTCAGACAGAGGGACCCAAGTCATAGACAGAGGAACCTGAGTCACAGACAGTGGAACTTGAGCATTAGACAGAAGAACAGGAAAGAATGTTTGAGAATGATAGACCTAGTGGATCAAGTCCATAATCAAGACTAAAGGATCTAGTACTTTACAAGTATGTTAGAAGGCATCATGCACCTGAGAAAATAATTGGAGATCAGGCAGAAGGTGTAATGAAAAGGAACAAAATCAAAGGTACATGTTTACTAAGTGAATTTGAACCTAGAACTGTAAAAGATGCATTGAATGATGAAATTTGGATAGAGGTAATGAATGAAGAAATTAAGCAGATTGAGAAGAAAAAAACTTGGACTCTTGTGCCTAGGCCAAAGGACAACAATGTGATTCAAACCAAGTGGGTTTTTAGAAATAAAATGAATGAAAATGGTGAAGTTTCTAGAAACAAGGCCGGACTAGTTTGTAAAGGATATGCTCAAGAAGAGGGTATTGATTATGGAGAAACGTTTGCTCCTGTTGCAAGACTTGAAGGAGTCAAAATTCTTCTGGCATATGTTGCACATAAAGGATACAAAGTATATCAAATGGATGTGAAACATGCATTTCTGAATGGAATCCCAGAAGAAGAAGTCTACATTGACAAACCTGAAGGATTTGTTGATCCTAGTAGAAGGAATATGGTTTGCAAGCTGGACAAAGTATTGTTTGGACTGAAGCAAGTTCCCATAGCCCGGTATGAAAGATTGCATGGTTACCTAGTAAATATTGGATTTCAGAGAACTAATGATAATAGTAGCTTGTAAATCAAAGAATGACCACAAAACAAAATATTGTTATCATAGATATTTGTTGATGACATATTATTCACTAGATATGATGACTTATGCAAAGCATTCTCTGTAGCTATGAGTAAAGAGTTTGAGATGTCTATGTTTGGTGAGATCAAATTCTTTGTTTGATTACAAGTTCATAAAATGAAGGATGGTAGCTACATTACTCAATCAAAATATATCAAGGAGATACTCAAGAAATTTGGAATGGAAGATTCTAAATCAGTTGGAATACCCATGTGTACTGGACAAAAATTGTCTAAGGATGATGATTCAAAGGAGGTAGATCAGACTAGCTACAAATCCATGATTGGAAAATTGCAATATGTTGTTCACACCAGACCTAATATTGCATTAGCAGTTAGTGTTGTTGCAATATTTTTAGCTAATCCTAGAGACAATCACCTAATGGCAATCAAAATAATTTTGAGATATCTGAAGGGTACTGAAGACTATGGTTTATGGTATAAGAAAGGTGGAAACTTTGATTTGAATACATTTACTAATGTTGATTGGGCTGAAAGTGTTGATGACAGAAAAAGCACCAGTGGTGGACCTTTCTTTCTTGGAAAGAGGTTAGTGTCTTGGACTAGCAAGAAACAAAATTGTATCTCTCAATCTACAGTAGAGGCAAAATATGTTGTTGCAGCAGTGAACTGTTCAAACATCATATGGTTCAAGCAGTTGTTGTCAAGAATGAAAGAAGAAGTAAAAGAAATAATTATTATCTACTGTGACAACACCAGTGCCATTGAAATTTCAAATAATATTTTGAAGCACACCAAAACCAAGCATATATCAATAAAGTATCATTTCTTGAGGGAATTGGTACAGAATAAAGAAGTAAGGTTGGAATATGTGAGTACTAAAGAACAAGTTGTAGACATATTCAACAAGCCTTTACCTAAGGATGCATTTTTGTATCTCAAAGGAAAGCTAGGGGTGCTTCCCCTAACTGAAGCTCACTAAAATATAGTTTAGTGATACATCAACTTGAGCCACAGTAAAGATCTATCAGTTGATGTAGGTACATCAGAGCCCATTGCAGATGAATTAGTACATTTAGGTGCATTACAACTTCAAAGTAAAATAGTATTGACTATTGGTATTTGTGGAGATGAAGTCTTTGGCATCTATTGTCAAAGAGGGAGAAATTGGTATAATACAAAATAAATTAATCAAGAGACAGAGTTTGATGAAAGAGGGAGTTTTTGGATGAGAATCAGAATGAAGCTAAAGACATTAAAGAAATTTTTATGTTGCTCTACAATTCTTTGTATTATGACATGTTTTGTTGCCATCAATGCCAAAGAGGGAGATTGTTGAAGATAATTATTCAATTGTATATTGTTATTGATGTTACACATGTATATACACTTATGTAGTGATGTTACACAAATGTCTACATCCAGACCGAGCATAGTTGTTGAATGGAAAGAGTTTTTAGTGTTGACCGAGATCAGTCGGGTATTGAAGATTTTTAGTGTTGACCGAATCACTCAGGCATTTCAGTCATGGTCGGGCATTAAAGAAACTCAGTGTTAACTGAGTTGATTATTCGGTGTCAGCTGACTAACAATGGTTTACATTCTATAATTAATTGGTTATATGGGGCCAATTGAATTGTGATTTATTACTTATGTAGAAGTATATTCAAGCTAACTTGACAGGGCTTATCATATATATGAAAGGTCAATTTTTTTATTGAATAAGATAGAGAGTGTGTGAAAAGTTGAAGATAAGAAAAAGTGTGGAATTTTGTGATATGAAGAGTGAAGGAGAAATCAGATGGGATTCTGATTGAGTAAAGAATACTCAGAGCTACAATAGAATATTTGATCAGCAAGGATTCACTTATAATTAGAACAGAGATCTGAATCAGCAAAGACAGTTGCTTACACATACAGGTCAATTCATTGTTACTTTCTAACAATTGTAGAAGTGATCTCAAATCTCTTAATAGAGTAGACTTAACAGTCTTTTTGTAAATCCTCTCACAAGGTATCATTTCTACGTTGAAGTGTTGAAGACCTATAACAAGGCCACTCCTCACAGGGTGATTTAAATCCTCTAACAGGGTCACACCTAACAGTGTGTTTTTGTAACCTTTAACAGGGTTGGCTCCTAACAGGGCTCACTTCAGAAGAGTGAAAAATAGTAACTAGTTACATTGGTGGTTTTTCCCATATTGGGTTTCCATGTTAAATCTTGGTTTCATCTATGTATATGTTATTTGTTTCATTCTTTATATTTCTACACTTAATTACTAAACTATAATTGCATAGGATATCATAAAGATTGCTTTAACACCCGAGTTACAGAATAATATTTTAATTGACCAAGTAAAAGTGTTATATTGTTTAAAGACATCTAAGGGACAAGGGATTTGTTTTGGAGTAACTGATTCACCCCTCCCATCTCAGTTATGTATCTCATTTCCAACAACTCTCTCATCACTATTAATGTAGTTAGATAAAAATCAACCACCAATTGGAGACTTCAATTAGTATTGGATGCTATCTTAAGCCTCTTGGATAATTTTGAGAAAGTGACCATTGACCACATATATAGGGAAGGTAATTCAACAACGGATGAAATGGCAAAGTTGGGAGCAGAAGGAAAATTCTTTAAAAAAACATTTTGAGAATATCTCTCCTTTTTCTTCCCCTTCAATGAAAGTAGTGAAGATGACATGAGGAGTTGATAAGGTAGAGGTGGGTTATGTGTCCATGAGGACTTCAACATCATAGGATCTTTCTCCTTTTGACTTAGGCAGATGTGTGTGTTTCAATATTCTCAGACTCACAAGATAAAGGAGCTTTGGTGACCTTGTAATCACAACAACAATATTGATTCATGATCAACACACAGGAATCCCAGGCATGATGGAGATAAAGATAAGAGGGTTTATGTCATAACCCAATTTGATAGACTCCTATTTTATCAGACTTATTAGTGACATGGACTCTTTTTGGATTTAGTAGGACATCCTTTGACTTAAGCCGATATATTTTGATGATGTTTATAGACTTGTTATTCATTTCCTTATGGTTATTTCAACTTTTTGATGATCATATTCTGATGTCATGTTATAATAATGCTTGATCTTGTAATTACATAATGAGGAATTACGATGATTTACTTTGGTTAATTTCTTGCTTTATGATGTTACAGTAGGAAAATATAATGAAAATTATGGTTTTATTGAAATTGATTTTTATTTATGGGACTAATGTACTGATGATAAATTGAGTGGATGATTTGATTTCACAGGACGAAGGTGGGAGTGTGTTTCAGGTAGAGGAGGTTAGCATTCTGGTAAGGATGAGATCGAAAAAGTTTGGCTACCACACACCACATATGCATGATTAGTTTATTAGTCTCTAGTATAAATATGTGTTAGATACAAATGTTTTATATCATACCTTATCTCAAAAAAAATGATTGTGTATGAACCAATACTAGAGAAAAATTATCTTTAACTATTTAACGATCTAATGAGTGAAAATGATATTTTATAGGATTATGTGAAATTACTATTATAATTATATTTATCTCTTTATATGATGAGAACATGAAATTAAAAAAGGATTTAATATTGTAACTGATTTTTATGACATCATTTAAATGTTCTTTATTTAATGAAAAAAATAACAATAGAAAGAAGATAATCATAACAAAAACCATCTTTTGAATTTTTATTCTTCACAATTGAATGCAATAAATATGTGCATGTTTCTTATAATCCTATGTTGTTATCGAGAGGTGAAATTTATAACTACGACTCAAGTGGAGAAAAAAATTTAACTAAACTAGAGTTGTCATCCTATTTGGGTGGCATAAGAGACACATGGAAGGAGGAGACGGGGAATAGTTAGGAGAAAAGAAAGGAAATGTGGGGGAGAATGGGAGATAAGAGAAGAGAAGGAGATAGTATAATGGGGGGAATTTAGGGGGAGCAGTGCCTACCTCCTAATAAAAATGTGGCATGTGCTTGTGACGGAAGGGGGAAAAGAAAAAGAAGAAATTCACGCCGGAGGAGAAAAGACAACACGCGGGAAGATTAAAGACAACACACAGGAGGGAAGGAAAGGAAGCATGCGTGAGGAGAGAAATACAACACATAGGAAGGAGGAGAAATCACTAGGGGATTAAGGAGGTAGAAATTCTAGCTTGGAACGGCTAATCAGTCCCAGATTTCATTATATATTCAAGGTTATTTTCTTGTTATGGTTTTTTTTTCTGAATAATGAAATAAAATTAGAGATGGAACACTTTTTGCAAAATTTTCTTTTGGTAGTGTTGTGTCCTAGCAATGTCTTTTAGAGTATTGTATTTATATTGTTTTGTCAACAACCAAAACACACCTAGTAGAGGATTATCTCTGTCAGCAAGATGAAAACCACCACACACACTCCGCTATCAGCCAAAATTTTAGAAAACTCTTTTATTTCTTTTTACATTTTTCTTATGCAAATAACCTTTTTCCTTAGCAAGATCAAATTTATAATAGTGGTTACTCCTAACATGACTATGATCCTGTACGTGAGTGGTACATCATACAGATGGATTTAGACATTTTTTTATGTATAATTCTTTTCTTTTTGCAAAGTAGCGTAAGAATGAACTAGGAGGAATCCAAATTTATAAATGATATTGTGTTTCTTTTTTAGAATTTTGATTCTGTATAGCACAAAATCATTCTTAATGTAGTATTCTCTCTGTACTTTTCATTAATGAAATCTTTTTCTTAGGCATTATGTTCTTGTGTGCCTTGTGGAAATGAATAACCAGAAACATGTTAAGCCTTGCTACTTTTGTTTCTTTTTAACTTATAAGTTCCAAAGCATAAGAGACATCTCCTGTCGTGAATGCTTAATTTAAATATTGTTTGGTATGATACAATGTTTGCTAACTTAAACTGTCAATGTGAATTACAAAAGTTCAATTGTAGGATTGATAATTTATGATGAGTAATGAACCTTGAAATTAAATGTTATGATTTTTTATGAGAATCAGAATCGCTATTAAAATAATAAGGAAAGGGTGTAGTATGTGGAATGCCAAGAAAGGGTAATATTTTTTTTTGTTCATTACCTACCAGTAGAAATCTAGCACTTAATTTTCTTTGGCCAAAGCTATGGCAACACATGTTTTCTTAAATGTGTTTGATTTATGTTTCATCTTTCTGTAATATGTGATTAGTTATACTTAGACATATGTGGAAAGTAGTTAGTTTCATAGACACACTAGATTTCTTCTGATCCATCAGTGCCTAGATGCTAGGCTTCTCAGGCATGGTCGGTGTGCTCTTCATTTCAGGATGAGCCCTAGGGGAGTTAACCACTTCATGGTTGGGCAGAAAAAGCACCTAGACCATACTCCCATCTTGAGGTTTGTGGATGGACAGGTTTTTGATGGCTTAGGAGACCAGAGCATGCAGATAGACAGTTTTCTGATGGCATACTTGATACTTGTTTCTTTATGACCTTGTGGTCTTGTACATGATGTATACTACTGATGTATGGTGTATGTTGCACAAAAAGTTGGTCGACAACCTTAATATATTAAAACCTTATTCTTTTTTTATGATTGGTATTGTAAAGCTTGATAGTATGGTGGACTTCCTTATGTTGTACTTCATTCAAAGAATTGATATTATTTGGCATTTTCAAGATGAAATGTGTAATTATTTATGAGTATTTTTCTTTTGACTAGTCTTAGTGATTCACTGACTTTGACTTTTGAATCGACATCTGATGTATTTAAGCCTTTTTTCTTATGTGGATTTTATAGGAAATTTAGTCTTTACATGTGGTATCAGAGCCCTATTTATACACTAGGACCTTGGTCTAATTTTGCTAATTTGTGTGCTTCTTCTTGGTGCAAGAGATAATCTCACACCATGAATACCATAAATAGTCATCGGGATGGATCTAGCAATGAGTGAATAGATGAACCTAATCAAAGGTTGGATCAGATCTTAGCTCTCTTGTAGTAGCAGTGTGATTGTATGGATCATCTTGAGCAGGATTTAAGAGGGACAAAAAGAAGATGAAAGAAGGAAGAGGGAAGAAGATATAAGGGTAGAAGCTTAATGGAAACTTGAGGAAGATTTGAGACTTGAAGCTCAGCGTAAACAGGAAGAGGATCAGAGGCTTGAGGCTTAGGGGAAAGAGGAGGAGGACCATAGAAATGAGGAGCATTTGAAACATAACGTTGATATTAGGCCTGCAAAAGTACCCAATAACAGGGAAAGAATAGCAGAGGAATTGAGTAAGGACATCAATAAGGTCATACCTCCTACTTTTAATGGTAATACCATCATTGATGAGGCTGAATCATGGATTGTATCCATGGAAAAGTAATTCCATGTTTGCAACCTTTCTAGTGAATCTAGAGCTATGTGGGGTTCTTTCCAGTTGATTGGTGAGGGGTTGGTACTTGGTGGAACAATGAGGTGGCAAAGAAGAGAATGTAGCCTGGTGAGATTTCTTGGGAGGATTTTCTAATACTATTCCATAAGAGATGGCTACCACAGTTATACTATGATCAAAAGGTAGCTGAGTTCCAAAACCTGATACAGGGATTTTTTACTGTTACTCAGTACCATGAGAGGTTCTACCACTTGGTTAAGTATGTACCTCAGTATCAGTAGGATGATTCATTTAGAACTCACAAATTTATTATTGGTTTATGTCCATAGATAGGATTCAAAGTTGCCATGCATGAGCCTGAGACTATGGAATTTTCTTTCAGGAAGGCACTGAAGCAAGAACATAAATTTCAGCAAGTCTCTACAGTAAGGATAAATCAGAGGGGTAATGCCTCTCAAGGATTTAAGAGGAAATTTTAGGATAACCAACCAAGGGATTTAGGACAACAGAAGGTACAAAATATGAGAGGGAAAGGTCGAGGAAATGAAGAAAACAACACCAACAATAATAGTTCTCAATGTCAAAACAAAGGTAACAATAGAAATGGTAATAATAGGAATGAAAATAGGAGGAATAAGCTTGGGGGAATGTAGGGACCGTTGGATGGTTTCTTTACTTGTGGAGGTGACCATTATGCTAGTGCATACCCTCAGTGTATAGTCCATAGATATGGGAAAGGTCCCACACTCAGCATCACATTCATGCAGTTGTTGATTGTAGGCAAGCTGACTTTCAGGCTACTCTAATCTAGTTGGCTGATAATCTCTTTGGCCAAAATATTTCCATTTTGATTGATACAAGAGCTATAGAATGTTTTATAGAACCTAGATTTGTATCTCATTTATCAGTTAGACCTGTATATATGTCTGAACCATGAATGGTAGAGTATGGAAATAGGGTAGAGCATAAGGTTGAGAAATGTTTATCTTGCAGTGATTTAGAACTTCCAAATTTTCAAATGCAAGTGAATCTTTATGTAGCCCCATTGGGTTCCTATGATGTCATTTTGGGCATCAATTGGTTGAATAAACATAAGGATTTAGTGCACTATAAGGAAAAATAAGTTGAATGTCTAGATGATATAGGTAAACTTGTAGTACTTTTGGGTGTGAAAAGACCCTTTGAGCTTAGACAGATTTATGCCATGCAATTGAAAAATGCAAAGAGGAAGGGGTGCATGATGTATGTGGCTTATGTAAAATTCCTTGATTCTCATTCTATCTTAGAATAGTATCCTATCTTACAGGAGTTCCAGTATGTTTTTCTACAAGAATTACCTGAGTTACCTCCGAAGAGGGAATTTGAATTCTCTATTGATGTAATGCCTAGAACCGATCCTCAATCCAAGGCTCCATATCGGATGACCACCACTGAAATGTATGAGCTAAAGGTGTAGTTGCTTGAACTCTTGGATAAATGGTTCATACGCCCTAGTGTATCACCATGGGGAGTTCTTGTGATCTTCGTAAAGAAGAAATGTGTTACCTTATGATTATGCATAGATTACAGGATGCTTAATAAGGTGACTATAAAGAATAGATATCCTCTCCCTCAAATAGATGAACTATTTGATCATATGAAGGGAGAAACTGTGTTATCTAAAATTGATTTGCGATTCGGATATCATCAAATCCGAATCAAAGAAGAAGATATATCCAAAATAGCTTTCAAGACAAGGTATGGACATTATGAATTTGTCATCTTACCTTTCGGTTTGACTAATGCACCTGCACCATTTATGAACTTGATGAATAGCGTATTCAAATATTGTCTGGATAAGTTTTTAGAGATATTCATTGATGACATTTTGATTTACTCAAATAACATGGAGGAGCATGAGGAACACTTATGAATAGTCCTATAGCGACTTAGAGATAAGAATCTTTATGGTAAGCTATCAAAGTGTTCTTTCTATTAGAAAGAGATAAATTACTTGGGCCACATCATCACTGTAGATGGAATTGCAGTAGACCCTACAAAGATTAAAGTCATTCTTGAGTAGCCAACTCCACATAATATGAGTAAAGTTAGAAGCTTCATGGGACTCACAGGTTATTACAGGAAATTCATGGAGGGATTTCCCAAGATTGTGTCTCCTATTACATCCCTTCAGAGGAAATGGAAAAGATACGAGTGGACTGATACATGTGAGCGAGCATTCCAATTGTTGAAACAAAAACTCACATTCGCTCATATCTTGATATACCATATCTGAATGGGAAATTCATAATTATTATAGATGCTTTAGGCGAAGGTCTTGAAGGTGTTCTTATGCAGGATGGTAAAGTAGTTTCTTACAAGTCACAAAAGATGAAATAGTATGAGGTTAACTATGCACCTCATGACCTAGAATTGGTTGCAATTGTGCATGCATTAGTGATGTGGAGACATTACCTTTTAGGTAAGTCTTTTGAGTTGAAAATGGATCACATGGGACTTAGGTATATCTTCACACAACCTAATCTCAATGCGAGACATAGATGTTGGTTAGAGTTTCTGAGTAAGTATGACTTTGGCATTGAGTACATAAACGGGAAAGAGAATAGAGTGGCACATGCTCTTAGCAGGAGGAGACATATTTATGCTATCTCTACTTCTAGGACACGCTTGAGAGAGAATGTGTTATAGAATCTTCTAGGTGATGACCAATATGAGATGTTCAAGTAAGATTTGCACATTGATCCATGAAATCACCAGTTTGATGGATACACTTTTGATAATGATGGTATTATGAGGTACCAGAACAAGATTTATATTCCCAACCGAGAAGGGTTGAGGAAATTATTACTTGAGGAGATGCATTGCACTCCATTTTTAGGACACCCAGGGGTAAACATTATGACTGCCAATTTGAGGCCACTATACTTGACTTCCTCGTATCTACTGTGAAGAAGGTTACATGAATCATCTACTAAAATTTAATAAGGAACTGTTCTTCTTTGATTAGTATAAAAGATTGATGGAGAATTCTATTAAGAAATTTGAAGCACAAAAGCAGTTGATTGACCTGATGAAACATCGCATACATCTTGACAAGAGTGTGAAGCTTATTGGAAAGCTTTTTTTGGCTCTAAAAGGGTTCCTCTGGTGCTGAATACTATGAGATCCCCTGGGCGGCCTCTGGTTGATGATTGGGACTGTCTAAAAATAATGATGAGTTCTTAATCTTCATACCCCCATTCTCTGCATGGTTCCTGCTAGTGAAAATGACTCAATACAAAAACATTGTCCTCTTCAGTTCAATACAAGAACATCAAGTCCTCTTGAGTATGATGATTGTCTATGTTTAGTATTTATATAATCTAAGTCTCAATGCCTGTGGTCATGGGCTACTAAATGTTATCCCTATAAAGCTCTGGTATATAAACTTTACATAAAAACTAAGTCATATATGCAGTCACAGAGTGATTTTAATCTTAAGGAACTCACTCATGGATCCATATTGTCACAAGTAAGGATATTTGAAAACCACTATGGATCTCTATCCCAATATGGAATTAAACACATGCATTCTCTAGCCAATATTTGCAACCAAGGCATTAGCAATAATGTCATCTCTTCAGTTTCTGCTAAGAGACATTACATTTTGTGAAATGTATCTTTTAATTAGCTCCATCATTATCTTGACCTGGGAATTCTTAATCAACACAATCATTTTTTTTATAAAAATAATATAGATATCGTCAAAATTCTAACTACATTGCAAATATAAATCGATGAGGATTTTGTACATCTGAAAATACTCTGGTCAGAACTGTTCATCTTATTGCAGTCATAATTCTGACTAGCATGAAAACCTAAATCGATGAGGACTAGGTCAAAAATCTGACCTAAACTCTCCAAGAGTAGACCCGTCTTTTCTGACATTATTCCTGTCAAAATTAATATGACCATGGATACATCAAATTCTCTAACAAAATATTTCTGACAGTCGTGTTAGTCTAAATTTTGACTAGAGGCTGTAAGAATTATGACTAATTATCGTCAGAAATTGGACCCAAATGTATTAGTAAAAATGGAAACAACAAAATAATTGCCAAAATTAACAAAAAAACAAGAATTTTGTTGAAAGATACAACAATAGAAGTCAAAGAAGGAGAGAAACAAATAAAAAAATATTGATCTTAGTCATTCTCAACATTAAAAATTGAATAGGAACAACAAACAATATCTATAGTAGTCAAAAAAGGAATGAGCTACACCTCACATGTTGTTCGTGATAAATCCAAGCAACAATTACCAATGAAAGAAACAAGTCTCAATTTCCATACCGATATAAAACATGTTCATACAAGAGTATCCACATTGAGAGTAATACGGGTAGCACATGGTTTGAATGCATAGCTTCTTGTTGATAGAGAACATGCACTTCAAATTATGCCAATAGTTGAGGGAGTCTAGAGAGTTTGAGTTGTGTTAAATTGTGTTCATGTATATCAAATCATACTCTTAAGCTGAGAGAGAACACCTTTAGCCTGCACTCTAATAGAATTGTTGTTGGAGTTTATAAATTCTAAAGAGGTAGCTAAGAAGGTCATTTGGGTTAGAAGACAGGAGAAAATGGTATGGATTTCAAGCTCACAAGGGGAAATGAGTGTGACAATGCAACTAGACATCTAACCTTCCAAATGCATTTTAAGATGATGACGACGACGACGATGATGATGACCACAACGATGATGATGATGAGATGAAAAGTGTTGTAGATTGTGTTCTAGGCTAAAGAATATCCTAGAGGAGTAGCTTTCTACGACCATGGGAAGTGGAAAAGAGTAGGTAGGGAAGCAAAAACCTTAGCCCATAAAACTCTAACATGTTGGTAGGCCCAAAATAAATTAGTAAAGGTTTCCTTATTACCACAAAGGGGAGAAGAAGGGAGCAAGCTAA
Source organism: Thuja plicata (assembly GCA_018584345.1). Taxonomy (NCBI): domain Eukaryota; kingdom Viridiplantae; phylum Streptophyta; class Pinopsida; order Cupressales; family Cupressaceae; genus Thuja; species Thuja plicata. Next base: position 962,702 of record MU224826.1, on the reverse strand, counting down.
TAAATTTAAGGTGACAACCAAATGATAGCTTTGAATGTAGAAGTTTCCAAACAGTGAATTGGAATTGCACATCAGCTTTAGACTTCTAAATTTGCAGGTTGAGTTTCTTCCATGTAAATAATTTTAATTTGAATCTCAAAATATATTTGAGTTGACTAGAGGTGGGCACATTGGGAAAAATTTTCTTATAGAGGATTTTGAGAGAAAGGGGTCTAAGGCTATAACCATTAGACCATCTCCAATCCTTGAGTAACTATGTGTGACAATTAGTAGAGATAAGGATAAGAAGGTTGGAGGGCACAATTTTCTAAATTTCCATCAAATCATCCTTATCACTTTACTTTAATTTGAAGCATAATTTTAGATGGCTCCATGACTTCCATGTGAAGCTTGAAGGAACCCAAAGATCTTTGAAAGCTTGAATTCCTTTCTTTTAGAAGTGTTTAGCTTTGAATATAGGAATCAAAACAAGTGGATTGTCATCCTCTTGGAACAAATGATTCCACCAAATTGAAGACATTGCAAATCTAATGATATCGCTAAATGATTGATCAAACCAAGATAGTTTGCACAAGACATGTTGCCAAGCTTTCCATATGCAATTGAGAGGGGTTGATCCATGTGTCTTAAATTAAGGAGCTAGGAGGATCTTATCACACCATTGTATAACACTCAATGATTTACCTAGAGTAGGTGTTTCGATATGATATCAAACCAAATGCTTCCATGGTGAGATTCCTTACAAGGCTCTACTGATCCATTTAATTGAGAGGCAAACCCTTGTGTAAAGTTATATTTGATGCCCAATCTGATGACATTAATTTTTCCATTAGTACACTTAGTCAAAAACATTGACAGAGATCATCAGTACAAGAATTACCAGTGGACTACAAGAATTACTAAAAAACATCGAGCATACCTAACAGAACACAAAGGTCATGAAAAAATGCTAAGTATGCAATTGATCGACGAACACTAACAAGTGTTGCACGGATGAAGTGAACAGGACATCACCGACAGGTCAATAACATAACATTGAGATCATCACCGATGACACAGTTTTGAGAATAAAACTGACAAAGAAGAAAAGGCATACTCGACGACCAGTTCAAGAAAGGAACACCGACGATAAAGAAAACTGACCATCAGAACCGACAGTCAGTTAGAGAACCCCGCAAATAGTGGATCTAAGTTTTACACGTCGGATAAAGCAATGTAATTCTATTTTTAGAGTTTTAATTTGTTTTAAATCATAACTTGAGGGTCAAGCAAGCTTTTTGTAAATGTTTTAAAGCATCCTAACGATCTAAAACATATCTAACTAAAGATCAAGGTCAAGTTGTAAACCTTGGATCTAGAGTTAACTTGCAAAGCGTGAATCAAGAATTGAGCCAAAATCTAGTATAAATAGATGTTCAAATCAATTGTGAGTTATGAATTCATTATTTTTTATAGCCATGACGAGCATCTAAGAAGTAGAAGGCAAAATTCATGCAAATTTCAGAAACAGATCATATCAGTTGTCAAGAACACACAGAGGCTACCAACGAGAAGACAAAGGTATTATTCAATCATGGAAGGATGATTACTTATACATAGGAAGCTTTATTAGATCTTTTATCAGCAATTAGAGATTGCATACATCATCAGATCAAAGACTTATGTAGTTGCATTCTAGCAAGTGCATCACATCTAAAATCCTTTTGTATAAGGTGGACTTAACCGTTCTTTACAAATCTCTTAACAGAGTGCACATTTAATAGTGTTGCTAAAGCTTCAAACGAAGTAGATCTTAATAGGTCTCCATTGTAATACTCCTAAAAGGGTAGGTCATTAGAAGTGACCAATTGTAAGCATTAACCAACCCCTTCTTATCTGCAGATAGTGAAGTCTTGTGGGTAACAATCCCCACCGTAGTTTTTACTTCCTAATAGGATTTTTTTGCGACATCATATCTTGTGTCATGTGTTATCTATTTTTGTGAATGTTTCTTTTATGGTTACATATTAAAGAACTTATGATATGATTGCATATACATAAAGAAAGATGAACAATTAGATAAGATAATTTACAAACTGATGATTAAGGGTTAATGGGATAACAAAGAAAAGTTTTAGAGGTACTGATTCACCCCTCCCCTCTTAGTACATCATTCCAATATAATTCCAACAATTGGTATCAGAGCTAAGTCTCTTTCTTGAAAAGCTTAAAGACTTAAGAGAAAAGATCA